>JABFOV010001586.1:0-24296 GCA_022817685.1 Aradophagus sp. ZL-2020
CACTGTAGGTGTGGGAGAGGGGTGTCTCGTGGGGGGGTTGAGAGTGTGGGTTGACAGGCAGAGGACGCCAGATGTGGGAGGCGTCCGTCTCGTGAGCTCGGGTATGTGCTTAGGGCGCGCATGCGATATCGCAATTATGATTCTCCGGAATAAATTACCCCGCGTCACGTGCAACGCTGCGGTCACTTAGTCCCACGCCACATACGCCCAAATACATTCGTGCGTTATTTCGCCCGAGCGTGTTAAATTTATGAATTTAAATGATGAATTTCGATGAATGCAAATAATACCCTTCCTACTCGACCGTCCACAAGCCGTTACCCGCGACTCGTGACACCAGCCACTTTCGGCGATTCGAAGGGGTGATTTTTTTATTCGGATTATAATCGGCAATTCTTCATCTTTTCTTTCAAATCATGATTCGAAGCGGAAATGTTTTTCAGTATGTTTAATTTCCGTTAAGAAAAATTTCCGTGGAAAAAATTGCCTAGTGTTTTATTTTTATAGAAATAAATTTCCAGAATGACAAAATTTCCCGAACGACAAATACGTCGAATGACTTTATTGCAGATTGCCAAGTATCCTGAATATTCAATATCCATAATAGCAATATTCCGGAACGACCGATTTTTCGAATGATAAATTTCTGGAAAAGCAGATTCCCCGAGAGACAAATCGTCCAAAAACAATTTTCCGAATAACAAAAGTCCCAAAAGTTCAAATTCCCGAATTATAAATATGCCGAAAAGCCGGAGTGACGAATTTCCCGAATGGCGAGATTCCAGTATGGCGAATTTCCCGAATACAGCTAATTTTGCGCGTAAATTCAATGAATTTTTTTGTAAACAGAATAATTTGAAAAATGTATTCTACCAGTATCCCCTCGTGTGTCCGTCTGAAATGCACTCACAAAGTTAAAACTACGTAACAAAAGGAAGAAAAGGAAAGAAGCAAGATAAAAGTTGAAAATATGCGTAATTCGAGCAAGCTCTCAACAAGTGGAGACGTCTTTTTGAGTGGCATTAATAATCGTAAATGGTTATTTATATTTTCGCGCTAAACACTTTTCGCTACGAGCGAAACTATCCCCCCTCCCGTTTCACTACCTCCCCCCCCCCTTTACCGTTTCTTTCCTCCGCTTCCTCCTCTCATTCTTCTTTTCCTTTTCCCATCCCGGGGAATAAAAAAGTTGGCCGTATCTCCGGCTTTATGACACGCGTTGTCTCGGCGGCCCTTTTTCACAATTTCACGACGTTTTCGTGATAAAAGGAAAACTTTGGATTCAAATCACGCCACTTTAATCCAACTGCACTGCGTCGTCTTCGCGCCAAGTGCTTATCCCGTGAGCGTGCTACAATTTATCACACGTGTCTGCGATACCTGCAAGTCTTATGGCCCCGGACGTTAAATCTGCCTTTATTTACAGCCAGTGTTGCGCCACGCAACGCACTCTTTATTGGATCTTATGAATTAAACGGACAAACGTGTCGCGCTCACCGTTGCGCCGCCATATTTTCTCCGGCGATCGCTTCCTTCTTCAGACAAATCTTCTTCCATTTGATAAGCCGAGAAAACTGTGCACAATATATATTGCATTTATTTTAAATTGCAATAGGTGGCATACGAATAGTGATTTGAAAATGGGTATTGTAATTTACGTTATGCTTTGATATTAATGCATTTGATATTTTAAATTGCGCCACCTACAACTCAGGTGAGCCGAACCTGCTGCTATTCATACTGTTCTTTATGGTTTTTCTCAGCGTGCAGTCTTAAAAATATTTCATTTTACTCAAAATACCAGTCTTTTTTCATGGTGAAAGAAAATTCACTTAAAATGGTTTTTTTCATAATGAAAGAAGTACAATTTTCGACTTATAAATGAAAATCATTTTCTCTCGAAACACATGAATCTTGGAAATTATTGAAAATTGTTATTCCATCGAAGCGAATCATTTCGAAGCCACGTTTTATTTTTATGAGTGTACGAGTTAAAACCGCTGCAATTTTCACCTCCGTGTGCGCTAATCAGTGTGAGATAAGTGAAACAAAATAATGCAACATAGACAGACTAGAACCAAAGGCGGAAAAAGAGGCACAAAAAGAACTGCATGAAAAGCGTAAGTTAAGCATTGCGTAAATATTAATCGGTTAACCGATTCGAAATTATGTGCATGAGCGCTCGCGAGAATCCAATCGAATAATTATCAAGTCGTAATCAATTTCTAATAAGAGTCGCGTACTCGAGTGAGGCAAGTTTTACGGTTTCCACGGAGCTGGGCATAAATATTGTATCTCTCTTTTAATTCCAACTTCCGTAAGTCCATCAAGCGCACAAAGAGTCAAAGTTCTTAATGCATCCGGACGAAAAGAAATATGACTGAATTATATACATTTTTATGAAAGCATCGGGGCAATTTTTATCGAAACGTATAATTTATGCCGAATAAAAAGCGCTACGAACAATGTCAAACTCGTTGAAGACGTTTCTTTTACTTCCGAACTTTTCAACTCCCAAGATTCCCTCCGCGACGTGCAATTTGAGAATCCGCGCGATTAATAAGTACGAAAAAATCGGTCCAAGTTTCGGCGACGTCGATAACGCGAGTCAATGGCAATGACGATACAATTCATTCGTTAAACTAAATTGCTTGTACGTTCCATCGCAAAAAAACTAAGATATTTTTTATGAAATAGAACCAGTTGGAAAGTAACCCGATTATTATTTCTTTTTTGAATCGTCGTCGGAATTCAATAGAATTTAAATTCAAAGAATTTAAAAGAATTAGATTAATTATTAATAATCGAGCGTGAAAATGCATTAACTGGATAAACAATTTGGAAAATTCCAACGGTTGCCGATTGGCTGTGCATCAATCGTCAACAATGCTGCGCGTTGGAGGAAAAAAGCTGCACTGTTTTCGGAAAACAATGCACACTTCGTAGATAACGTTTAATAACATTATGACAAGCGTCGGGACGTTACGAGCGCGACAATACAACGGTACTTTAATCAAAAAAGCTCTATATATACGGTTTTATTGGAATGAAAAGGTTGACACCTCGACACGCCAAGTCTGGCGAACGTCCAGAAGATCTCAGTGCCACATGGGCAATTAACGTTGAAACACTGAATCCCCGTGACATAAAACTTTTTGCCACGTATAAATAATGCTCTTTATTGTCGCGACGCTCCACCGCACTCGCAGTTACTGCGATGCGCGTCGGCTTTTTAATGTCGCCCTCTTATGAAATTAATGAACAAAAACCTATCCAAATGCAACGCTTTGCATTATGCCACCTTTGTTTCTCTTCCACTTTTCTTTACGTATGTATACGTACGCCCATTACAATGCCCTCGGAAAAATGAATTATTGAATTTTCATGCTGAAACTTTATTACGACAAAGAATTTCAATCTGATCTGTAATTACGGTATTTGGTGTAAGAATTGATAAATAAACGGAGAAAAAGATTGTTAATAGTATGGATCTTGTTGACCTTGTACTTTGTAGCCTTAAAACTGTAATTGTGATTGTATGTTATTATTATCATTGTTATTACATTTATTATTAATTATCCATAATTAATAATATAGAATAATATATAATACATAATAAACATATAATTGAGATTGAATTGGCATTGATTAAGAATTACTAATATTATTACATTACAGATGATTCGGTGTAGCGGGTCCACCTGAGTTGTAGATGGCGTAACTGACAATACAGATGGCGTTATACTCGTAGCACAGAGTAAATTAAAATCTAATTTTTCGAATTACTGTGTGTATTCTATCGATTAGAATATGAAATAAATGCAATATTATTGTACAAAATGGTTTTCTGCGTTTGATTCAAAACCATCTTATTAGACTATTAGATGATTAGGGTTTTATTTGTAAAGAAATGATTTATGCATAACATAAATTTGTTTGCGTATAATTACAAATTAGCTTTTTTTTTGTTTAGCAGATATAATTTTTCACACGACTCACTTGCAATGCAACACCGTTGATTCGACGCGCGATTTATGCCGCGCAGGTCGATTATCTAGCCAAATGGTGTGCCATTAATCGGCAAAGTTGATATTACGCTTTCCACCTATAATGTTTGATGATTGTAATTTGCCGGCATTATGCGCGTCGGGGCCATGTTGTTTTGCAAATACGTTCGACGTTGTCGTTTATTGCTTCGCAAAATGGACTTTTTATGTCGCGCGTTTTGAGTGAAAATTTATCTGCCATTAAATTTCGTTACTTTTTTATGGAAAAACTCAAAAACGAATTACTCGTTGTTTATTATATTCTATTAATCTTCCATTTTTACTCTATTTAAAAATAAATGTGATTACAAATTAAAGATTCGTGAACTGAGAAAACAGGTATAGTACATTTTTAACCTTTAGCCTTTTAAACTTTCAGCAACAATGTAACCTTTGACATAAAAACGGAAAACGTTCTTATGCAATGTATAATCATCGTCATAATAATAGAATATTCTTATGTTTTGTCAAAGTCCTTTTTTCATGCAGGAAGTTTGCAACGTTTATTCGCAACGAATTCCAAATTCCATCAATTTTCAATCAAGAAAGATATACTAACAAAGAAAGTAAACAAAAAAGTAAATTGTTTTATTTTACATCGCGTTGATATAAAATTTAGTTCTGATTTTGCTTGTCGGTGGACGAATTGTTATTTAAATAAAAATTCATTGCAAATAAACGTTGGAAATTTTTCTTGCACATTTTTTTTCAAAGTTACCTCTGAATTACCAGTGCCATAAAAGTAGGAAGACTGACTGAATATGTTTTTTCGGTGTAACGTATAGTAATCAATACATTTACCCATTGGGCGCACAATTGATCAACTATCAGCAAACGTTCCATTCGGGGATCGGGCACGTCGGCGAATTTCATTCCCACAATCGGACTCGCGTCGTGTCCGAAGGATGCCGTCCATCGCGATGCGCCGGGCCGTGCGCGTCAATTACAGCAACGAGAAAGCCGAAGTGCGCGGCGATTATTGCCAGGCGTCCCGAGCCCGGCAATTTCGCGATATACGCGGCGTCGTGACGAAACTCCCGACAAAGCGGACGACCGCGTGCTTTCAGGTCGGAGAAATCGCCGGCGATGGAAAAGAAATAATCTACGCGAGTCAATCTGCGGCACGTGAATGTATTCGATAGTCAATACCTCGAGGTGTTATTCGACGTTTTTATTTTACTTTTCAAGAATGCATTTTTTTAAATATTATTTCAGTAAACGACATGAAAAATCTACCAAATGAATTTTAATTAAATATATTAGTAGCGAATTTCCGTTCTTTTTTCTTTCGTGTTGGAAATTTGCTACTTTTTTATGCGCAGGAAGTTTGCAACGTTTATTTGTAACGAATTCCAAATTCCATAAATTTTTGATCGAAAAACGTATACTTGTAAACGAAGAAAGTATATACAAAAATTAGTTGTGTCGTTTTATATCGCGTTGATATAAATTGAAGTTCTGATTTTGATTGCCGATGGACGAAATGATATTTTATTAAAAATTCTTTGCAAATAAACGTTGCAAACTTCTTGCACATACTTTTTTTTAAGTGAAAAAATAGCAGATTAATTTACATCTAGAAAACAATGAATGAACCTTGACGAATTAAAAGTCGATGTTACGATGCAGTTCGCTAATCGATTGATTGGGCCGATTCGGCGATCGGCGCGTTGCGAAACAGACGACCTACCGATTCAATAGAAGATGACGAAACGTCGGCAGCGAGGCTTCCGTTGCAAATGGTAGATAATTGTTAGCCTGTTAAAAGGCTTATTGATTCGAATTGTTATTTGATGGATGATTATTATTAGAAGGTAGATGGTGGAATGCTACTTCTGACTGATGAACGAGGATTCGATTAGAGTTGCTTTTCAGTAAATGATCATTCGTAAATTTATGAATACGAAACGGGATATAAAAAATTAATATCTTCGTGCAACTGAACACCTTCTACTCTTTTAAAAATCATCGTTTAATTATAAGAAAACTGTATTCTAGACACAATTACATTTAATTTTAATAGAAATATGCTCTAAATAATCAGAATTCATTCAAACATAATTTTTAAGTACTTTTATAATAAGGTGATAATATTTTTATGATATAAGGATATCCTTGATCATAGCCGGATTTATTCTTATAATAAGTAGAATTATACATTTTTATATTTTACTTATAAGAAAACTCGGTTTCAATAGATTTTATTCTCATAGTAAGTGGAACAATTCTTGTTCGAATTCTCAGTGGAAAATCCACTTACAGTAAGGATATTCCGACCATAAATCGATCGTGTTAAGAGAGGATGTTTGGGTTAATAGGTTGTATATTAAACGTAATAGAAAATGTATGACGTTTCATTTTAAAACACTTTGGACGACTGTTTAAGCTTACGAAAACTTTAAGTTAATTCCAAACGAGCACTTGCACCCAAAGTGCAATTGCACTTTTCTCTTCTGTATTATATATAGCATATATATTTATATATATACAATTATGTACATGTTTTCAATAAATATCCATGTATATAAATTTGTTGGGTAGAATAGTCCTCGAACATTGCAACGTATCATTGAACTCGCAGTCTTATTTCCGACGCTGCTTCGTTATGAAAATAAAAGGATGAAAAATTGCAACGTCGATGCTAGTATCTGTTCGGAATGCGAGTATCTGGCCGGCCGAGTGAGGCGAACCGAAAAAACCTTTATGAACCCGAAGCCTTCCATCATGCAAAAGTTGCAACGCCGGCCCTGTAAATGCATTATGTGCATGAATCTGGTATTGACAGTTATGCGCTGGCCGGCGATAAACAGAGCGGACCGCTCCCCCCTCGCGGCCTTTAAGCGGACAGTGGCGGATTTATTGGTGCAAAAATTGGCGTCGCGGGCCAGCCGTTCGTTTTTCAGCAACGTTTACACCGAATGGAAACACGCGGCGACAGAGAAAAAGCCGGGTCATTATACAAAAAGATACTCGCCGGGCGCTAATTTATGGACCGCTGCCGGCGACGTTACGGTCAACCGACGCCCCGGGGCCGAGCGTTTCGCGTTCGGCTAACCGGAAATTCCGCCGATTGACTCGACGGGCCAACAAATTCGTTGTCTCGCTTTTGTATAATTTACCCTCTCCCGATCGCCCGTCTCTCTCGCTCTCCAACGCACTTTGAAATTATTTACGAACGCGTCGGCAACTGTTAATTCACGTTTTTCCTTCCGTCTTTTCATTTTTCCTTTTTCTTCCCTTCTTTTTCCGTCTCCCTCGTACGAGTTTGTCCCCCGCCCCCCTTCGGTTTCTTTCGTTTTTCGCGATCGTGTTCCGCGAAATGAAATGAGCGCAACGAGTAAGCAGACGAAAGATAAATTTCGCGCGCTAATTTATGGTCAGCCAGGTGAAATTTGACGATCATCGGGGCGGAAATTTCATTGTAGATTAGGTTTCCTTTTCGCCCGCGCCGTGCATAACGTTGCGCGAAAAAAAACGTGCCAGTTCAATTTGCTTTTTATCGCAAGTAGCGCATCGGGGTTTGGCGAAAATAAAAGCGACTGTACAAAAGGATTGCCGTGCAGCGAAAAAGAGGAGTGTTTATTGATGAGTGATCGACGAGAACCGCACGATAAAAATTAACCGATAACAAATCACTGATGTGTGAAAAGATAGAGATATCGGGGACGCTGGATTCAAACGGTTTCAAGATTAGACGATGTTACATTTTTTTTTTACGTTATTACGAAATATCGACAACCGTGCTTCGAAAATCTTGATTCCATTTCCAGAATGTATTGCGATATAATGTCAACGGTACAAACCGTTTTTCTTTTATTCCGATGTTTATTTTACTTTACTTTAGCTTGATTTTTCTTCAACAGTTCTTGTCCGTCTGTTTTCGATATGTGATAAGAACATTCAACCGGAATCGAAACTTTTTTTTTTTTTTCGTGACCTTAGCGTCCCATAAGCGGTTGTCACTTATAATTGAACGCAGTTGTTACGACGCAGCGGCGCGTTCGTGCTGGTAAATATAGAGCAACGCATAAATCAAGAAAGCTTGAGTGTGAAATTCCAAACTCCAGTATCTTAAGCATTCTTGCACTTAATTAAAATCATATTGCGTTAAATCTCAATTCAAGAATTTATCGCGCCCGCCGTGTAATCAGGGACGTGACAAAAACCGTTAATTAGTCACTTGTATCCTGCAATTACGCCGCGACGTTGCTCGGGATGACGCACGTTTTTGCGTGTATCGGCTCTTGATTAAATGATCATGATTCCGTCGTTGTTGCGATGCTATCGTGATCATGGCAATTAAATTTCGACGCAAGTGTTTCGTTGGCTTGCGTCCCGGATAATGACAGAGCTCGTGGTTTGTTTTAATTGAACAGTTTTGTAAAATGTTGGACGATGAAAAGCGATCAGTGAAAAGTCATTTGTCAGGGATCAATGGGCGGAAACGTTCGAATGGGAATTATAAGAAACAAATAGGTCACAACAGGTGTATGGATATAGGTGTAGAGATAAAACCGAATAAAAAGTCGTAATGTTTGAAAATTCAAATAATTCATTTCATTTTACGTATCTATCGTTATTCAATTCGTTGTTTACGAAAAAATTTCTTTTCGAATAAAAAACAATGGATATTTAGAGAAAATATCGCAACATTTTGAATCAACAATAATTCCACCTGTTTTGATTCGCCAGATAATCGAGGAAAATTAATTTCACAAAATTCAAGTAATTTTTATCGACTTATTATTTGTCGTGTTCTCGATTACACTAGATTGAACCTTGATTGATTGATATCAATGTTCCGATGAAAGTTTCCCAAGGTTCCATACTCCAAATTTTTTGCTACAAACTGAGTCAAAGTGATCTACCGATGATCGGCCAATCGAGTTTCGAGTGTATCTTCAACTTATAACCGATTCGTATCACATTCGCGTTTATCGTTCGTACTCATTGCTAACTAATTATCGTCAAACGTCGATGATCCCCGGTGATGGATCATCCGTAAAAACTGTCGAGCCTTCGATACGTCGCCGTTAAATCACGGCGCTAAATTACCAAAGCCCATAGTCGAGTGTACCGCGTGTCATAAATGCAGCTACATAAATCAGGGCTGAAAAGTGTATCGGAAAAGTTCATTTACTTTTGGCGGCAGCCTGAGAGGGGCCGGCCGAGCGAACACGACGGAGAAATAATAAAGCGCGGGGAAGGAACAAAGCTGCCGATAACGTGAAAAAGCGCCCGGCCGGCCGCCTGTATCGACCCCCGTCCGACCGAGCCCGAGCAACAATTCAAGGATCATCGTTTCCTCCGGCCTTTCCAAAGTTCACTCGACCGGCCTCTTTGAATGGACGAGGTGCGATAATATTGACGATCCGAAATGTAATTTTTGCCAATCACGCGATCCCGGCCAATTTCATCCCACCGATCGTTTCACGGTCCCCTTAAGTTTTGGACTCAATGCGCGACAACTTCGCCACGTGGCGAATGTCACTCGATACAAACGTCAAGCTTGCACCGACCGTGTTTCTCGAACCTGCAGTACATTTATCAATTAAATTTTCCAACTCAACATTTTTAACACGAGAAAGAAAACTATTAACAATGAAAAAATAATTTTAGTTGGACTGTCCAAGAAATCAACTACTATCTTTTTAGTTGAGTTAACTACTTTTTTTGTTTCGGCCACTATTTTGTAGTTGCGGTAATTACAAATTTCTTAGCGCCAACGAAATACTTATTACTATTTTTTATAATGTAAAAATACATGAAACTTGGAAAATTATTCACAATTTACTGAAAGGACTTTTTGGACAAAACTCTTTCTAATCGATAACGTCGATGAAACGTTAAACGAACGTTTTTTTCTTGAATATGTGGTCACGGTGAAGAGCTGTCCGGAGTTGAAAACTGGAGGCAATTTGAATGCTATTCCGCAATCTGCCGGCAAAGCTAAGTGGCGGAAGGTGACGTCCGTTTGGCACGAGAGGAAAGTCCGTGGCGCGGGCGTGGCCGGGAAATTAATGTTCGCCCGAGAAAGTCTTTTCGCGTTGGACGGCGAGAGGAAAAAAAAGTAGGCCAGCAACGCAGTACATTTGGCCGGGACCCGCGCGCGATGACAGATAAAAAGTTGGCGGAAACGCCAAAAAGCCCGCAGCTTTGATCAATGTACTTCAACGCGCTGAGAAAAGAATCCGATGATTAACGACCGTCGCCGCCGCGAAACAACGACTACGGCCATGAAAATTAGTTTTTTTTTCTCTTTTCATTTCTTGACGATTTTCATGCACTAATTAATGTTAATGTAAACTATTTATAGTAGTAAAATAGTTATTACTAAACGAAACTCAAATTAAATATATGATATTCTACATCAAAGAATAACATTTTTCGCCGATTGGTTTTGCCAATATGAATCTGGAGGTAAAAGTTTTTTTCAGCAAATGAAGATATTTATCGCATGATATCAAAATATTGTGTTAAAATGTACATCAGTTGATATAGACTTTTTATAAGGAAATGCTGATGAGAAACGAAACACCGATATTATTTTTCCGGATACGTACAATCTTTCTAAACGTTTTTGTTTCATTTTTATTTGAACTGCGAACCAATTCAACAACGCAATCGCTCGCGAAAGAAGGGAACTCGCGCAGATATTAGCTTCTATAAAAGTCGTTGTTTTATTATAACAACATGCAACGCCAACATTGTACAAGAAAACCAACGAAAGATGGGAATCATCAAAACTGGACGAAACAAAAGAAGCGGGATAATGCGGCCTCGCGAGCCAACGAAAGTGGAAGCGGCGCGCGTTAATTTCGCGGCGGATTCAAAATTGCGCGAGCTGAAATGTGGCCCGTAAAAAAGCGTAAACGACTTCCGTTTGCCGGTGGCGCTTTCTCGACTCGTAAAGGGGGCGCTTGGGATTGCGACTTATCAGAAAACAGAATGTCGAAGGTTGTATATCAAACTGCGAACAATTTTAAGTGTTGAAAAATTACGTTCCAACGTTACGTCGCTTTCAATATATTATTTTCGAACAAACGTAGCGTTACTTCTTATTATTCGTAAACATTCAACGGTCCAACAATAGTGAACGTCGAGTAGTAAAATCAGTAGCTATCGCTGTAAACTTTACTACCATTTTCGTCGATTCGCCGTGTGTTTTTGGCGTGGTAAATCAAGTCAACGAAGTTACTTGTCGGGTTGGAAAAATTGCGAAATTCTTCTTCACGTGTGTAAGGAAAAAAGTTGGAGTTGAAGTTTCCAACGTTTATTAATAAACGAAAATTAATTATATATAATTTAGTAACATATATTGTAGTAAAAAATGAACAAATTATGTTCTCAAATATTGAAATACTCAAGCTTCTTCATGTAAAATTATCCAATCAAAAAATACGCGTATTTGTATAAAGAAAAGTATACCATATTTTATTCTGGTTTACTAATAAACGTTGGAAACTTCAAGAATTACTACCTTTAATACGCAAATACGGTGTTTTCTTTGTACCCACTTTTAAAACACTTAATAGTGTTTCCCATGCTGAAAAGATAGGTTAAAATTTGAAACCACTTAGCCACTTGCTTAAATTTTGCTTACAACTTTGTAATTTTTTGTAAATTTATAGCAGTTGCACATATGTAAAATAAAGTTGTACGAATGCTAGTAAACGAAGTAATTTTCGACTTGTTATTTCTATACATAATAACGAAATGATTGTGTGGAATGATGAAAATGACCGTCATCCCGAGAAATGACTCGTGTGCACTCGCGACCGAGTGGGGTCGTTAGTGAGGGCGCTATTATCCCTTGCGAACGAGCGGCCTCTATCTTCGAGTCGAAGATAGAGTTAAGATAACGCGCCCTGCGTCACTTAAGCGCGCCACTTGCCCGAGGCGCGCTTCGAAATTATACGCGCGATTAATCGGCCACTTTGTCCCGCTCGTTCTTAGTTATGGCGCCGTTTTCGGCGCCCCGCGAGCGCCTGCTTCTTTCGCCCCGTTCATTGAGTGCAGATTCGCAATTAAGCCGCGCCCCGGTTCCCTGGCTTTACGATACAAATCGTTAAATTTGTAACGCGGCTCGTAAAGTTTACGAACAAGATCGCGATCAGGTCGGCCGACGATTCATCTTCGTTCGGGAACAACGAGGACGGTAAAATTTTCACTGGCGAATAAACTTTTCAGCGGACGTTTGTTTGAGATAAGTCTGTCGGCCGGGGTCATCCGGCGGAAAGACACTGTTGGCCTTGATGACTGCCGGTTGATTACACGCCCGTGAAAATATCCCGATTCGAAATTGCCGTTCGATCGTAAAGCGATTGTCTTTCGAGTTTGATTAAACTGGATGAAAAGAAAATTATTTGAGAAATATGGGCTGCAATTATGTCTATGCAAATAAAGTAATTTTATGCAAACATAAGTGATTGGAATGCATGAAATGTAATTAAAATGAGAATTAATGAATGTAAATGTATTGATCTTTATTCAAAATATACATTTAAACGAAAGACGAAAATATTTAAATAAGTATTTTCCTCTCATATACATATATATAACACGTTACGAGTTGCAATGATACATATTAAAAGTGCAATTTACAAACGTAAATTGAAAAATTTAATCGATTATATGTCTGACTCCCTTATTTCACGTCACCTTTGTCAGGTACAGTTTTTCCTAACTCTTATCAATAATAAACGAATAATAACGTGATACGAAAAAAAATATATAACTAAAAAATTATATACATTAATTTTACAGATCGCAAAAACGTTGATGATAAATAATTTTGAAATCAATTGATACATCATAAAAGACACTAGTTTACGTTTAATAGAGTCGTCTTTTAAACCATGATCACGATATATTATACTTTCAAAGTACTTGAGAAAAGTAATCTTTTTAAAGCTCGATTATCACATTTAGAAAACTGTATCATCAAGCAGCTGGAATTTTACAACGAAAACTCTCGGCGATTGATCATCGCGCGATCAGTGCGATCAATAATTCATTTTCGCCGGCGCGCCATCGGCAGTCCATTACTACTGAAAATCGGCCAACAAAAGCTATAAAGCGCGATATCTGAAATAATCGCCGACGAAAGAATTAATCTTCGTGCGGGACGACCGCTCTTTACGTTAAACCGATTACTTGTAAACCGCGCTAGAGAGCTCTTTTTGGCTTTTCCTTCCGCGCCTTGGCGCGACGTTAATTAAACAAAATACAGGTCCATAATCCTCAGACTTAATGGTCCATAACCGCAACTCGCCAATATTTCACGGTCTAAGCGGCGCAACATTCCGTCATCGGTTTATACGTGGCTTTACATTTTTGGCCCGTTTCTCCGTTCACCAAAAGTCCGTCGAATTTCTTACAGTAAAATTGTTCATAGAGTCCAACAGTTTTATGAATGTTATTGTTCTGTTGTAAAACAAAATCATTAGAGTTGATTCTTCTATTTCGATAAAATTCAATCGAAACAGTCGAAGAGTCTAAGGAGTATATCATTTTCTCAGTTCGCTTTTCTATCGACGAATTCGAACTTGGAAAAATTTTGTAATTAACCAAAAAATGCAAAAATATAGGACAAAATCTTCTGAGTAGATATCTTTTGCTTCTTTCAACATTTTTCTGCAATATTTGTACAACGAATGTACAAAAAATGAGAAACAAAATTGCTCTTTGTCAAGTTCGAATTCGTTGATAAAACACGTTTGGAACTTGAGTCACATTTCGTTTGACCAAATTATGTGATTGCAGTTTGATAATTGGAAAATGATTGTGTAGAATCAACCAGTGTTCGGTCAAACTGACGAAACATTTGCCGCACGTGGAATTTAAAATATGATCATAATCAACTTAATCCGCCCGCATAGAATAATAGCTTTCCACAATTCGTCCAAGTTGCTGTTCGTGAGATTTTTGATTCGAAAAGCGACGAGCCACGAATGCGCGCTCCCGTCGGCGGGGGAGGCGCACATTATACTCGTTATTCCCCAGACACCTCGGGTAATCCTGGGCTTTGCATTTTTAAAAGTATGGCGTTGTTAAAATATCGAACGTTGAAGCGGAAAGGAATTTATTTCAAATTAAAGCTTCACGTTTAGTTGCGCTTCGATCCTGAACGTAAATTTTCAGCCTTAAAAAGGAGACTGCAACAAAGGGGAACGAGAAAAAAGGAGGCAGAAGAAAAACGAAAAAAATAAAGAAAGATGCGACAAATCGGCAGCTAATTTCGAAGCGGCGGCTTCTTTAACGAATAGTCCGACATTGTAATATGTCGTCGGAAAAAATTGAAACGTTGGCTCAACGTTTTGACAGCAAATAATTTGTATCCCACTGTCGATACGTTCATAAAAGAATCAGTGTTTTTTGATGTGCGTGAAGTTTGCAACGTTTAATTGCAACGAATTTGGACTTGGAAAAATCGTTATTTAACAATTTGCAAAAAGATAAAGCCATTCAAAAAACAATATGTTTTTTTTGCAAATTGATGGACGACGTTCTTCCAGGTTGAAATTCGTTGCAATTAAACGTTGCAAACTTCATGTACATGTTTTTTGTTCGCTTAAACATAAAAACCCCATGCATTGAATTTCCACATATCCCGAAAGCAAACTCGAGTCCCGTCGTGATTCCGTGTACACATTACTTTTTTTTAGAAAATTAGTTTCGCTACCAGCGCGCACTTTTTTCCGTCCTTTATCCCCACGATTGATGAAATATTTATGCTTAATCACGAGGCGGTAACTTGACGTAGCAAACTGTTTGCTTATTAACGCGGAAAACGAGGACAGAATGCGGGTTATATGTTAAATGATGACACGTTTGCACGGATTTTACGACGTACAATGATGCAGGTAGGAAGATGCGACGGTCTGCAAGTAACGCGTATTGTTTAGGCGGACAACGGTTATACATTTAGTTGCGTTGGCCAGGAAGTCTAGTCACACTTTCAAGCTAAAGTGGATTTATTATCGCAGTACGTTTATAATGCTGTCCTTTAACTCCAAAGGGTACTTTTTATTTTTATGCCATTTTTTTTTACTAAGTATAGGACATAATACCTGTTTTAATTGATCGCTATTAGTAAGATATAGAAGTTTGGAAAGGATGTACTGGTTTGAAAACCAATTGATTTTGGTCGATGATAATAATATATCATTGAAATCGAGACGTGTATATTATTTTACGGATTGAGGGGTCGGTAAAGTGGAAATTACCGCTCTAGGACTGTAAATACCCTTGAAGGAGAGATAAAGTTTTATTTATTTGTTTTTTAATCACACATAATATATACAATGTACATTTGTATCTTACATGACTCAACTATGAAACAAAAATTAAAACAAACGCTCCTTCGTATTTGTGTTTTTTTTTTGTTTTTTTGTTTTTACTAGTTTATAGTTTGGTTAAAATTATTAACATCATAATCGTTGCGTAAATGTTCTTTACGCCGATGTGCATACGAGAAAAATCACGAACAACAGAATGAAAAGCGGAACTTTCACTACATTCACATTATTCTGCGTATTTATCGTACGTTTGATATTTGAACTGACGTGAAAATACACGTTCTGTGATGAACAAATTAACGTAATTTATTTCGATGTGGTTAAAAAAATCTTAATACGAGCACCAAAAATGTTGCTTTTAAAAGTCTTGTTATTGTTTTAAGTTAAATATAAAGTTTCAGGATAAAAGTGTAGGATAAAAATAAAAAATGTATTTCAGTTCTGAGCATCATCAGGTATGAATAACTGTAATGAACATAGAATAAACGATAATGAACATAAACATACAACGATCGAATAAGAAAATAAATAAAAAGTAAACGAGCAAAAATAGTAAACGTGTGAAAAAATGGAAAAAAAAACTTAATACACAAAGGAAAAAAAAGTAAACGATTTCGCGATCGAATGGTAAACAGACAAGCGATTTTCTGAATGGAGGGGATAAAAAATGGTTTTGCAAACAAAACGAACAAGTAATCGTCGGGCCAAACGTGACGTGGCTGGGTAACAATTTTTGTCACTGTCCCCCCGCTCGGCGGGAGCGACGGATCGCGGTGTTTAAGAATTATTTGTCCGTGACACGGCGCGTTGGTTTCGCTGATGGAATAACTTCTTTGCCTTGAAAATTTTATCCCCGTAACTTCAAACCATCGTATATCACGGTCCGCGCGCTTTTTCGAAATTTATAGCATTTCACGGAGAAATTCACTGAAAGTTTCAAAGGCGGCGACGCCCGGCGATTTTTCATCTGCCATTGTCTTTTCATTTCCAGTAAGCGCACAATAACCGTGCCGCTGTTGGAGAACAAAAAAAAAAAAAATGAAAAAACAAAAAAAAAAACAAAAAAAATAATAAGAGAGGCGCGCAAAAATAGCCCCCCTGATAGCGATTCTCATTGTCCGGGCTTTTCCGCATGTAAACACGTTGTCGCGCCGGCGAACCGCCGAAATGTTACGTTTCTTCGCGCGTCCATTTACATCGTCCTTCATGTCACCTTTCTTTTTGTACCCCATTTCAGCGTTTATCGCAGTTTTAATGAAAGCCACGCGAGCGTCCCTGCAACGTGCCGAAACAAAATTCCCCCGCAAACGACGCGCGCCGTTGAAATACATACAATGCGTAACGTAACAATTATGAATCGAAATGTTGAATTTAATTTGCAATAAAATCAAACTTAACGCGAGAATATAATTCATTAATATATAATTAATTTACGTTTCGTTGCAAATATTCCCGGGGAAATTTACATTTAATTTCCGAACAATCGCCGAATAATTAACTAACAAATGGGACGGGCTAAGAAAAATGATTTTAATGAGCGTAGGTCGAGGTGCAATGAAAATGCATGAATCATTATGCAAATAAGTTAACAACAAAGCGATTGCGTAATACAATTTGCGCAGCATCGCCTCATATAAATTATTGCTCGGGCAATGAAGTTAATTTTCAAATCGATTATAATAATAATTGCTGATCAATTGATGGCACTTTGGCGAGTTTACCGTCATTGTCGCATGGTCGCATATAATTATGTTTAAAATGTCGCAGTGTAAAATGATATGGACGTTGTTTTCGATGGGCAACATTTAATTCAAAGGTACTTTGCCTTTAGATTCTAGTATTTTTTTCGAAATGAGCATTTAATTAACTGAGCCTAAATCGATGAATGTCAGCATTATATTAGCGTTGCGAAAACGAGGATTGCTGTTTATTTTCATGTCGCGTGACAGTTTAAACGAAATCGGAAATAAAATATGCTGTAATCCTTTTTTCGAAAATTTCAACTCAACATTAACATTTTAAATTTTCAAAATTTAAACGTTGCATTTACGATTCCCTTTATTGATAATGAATGACATAATGAATGAAATATTCGACGATCCCTTGAAATTTCGACAATGCGATTTCACATTGATTTCCGCAGCATTTTAAGTCAACATTCCAAAATTCCACGAGCAACTATTACCGTTGATAAAACACGACATTTTCAACATCGAATCTCACTTTCCGTGCAAGAATATTTTGACTCGAAATTTCGAAGCTCGTTGTTTTATTTCTCCCCCGTTCCGGCGTTCCTTTTCAAACAATACGGAGAAACAAATTTTCTTACGGAATCAAGTAAACTCGGCCATTTCCGTAAGAGCAGACGACGAAATAAGGAAGCAGGGAATAGGGTGAAAAAAAGTGGCTCGAGACAAAATAACGGAACGTTTGCATCCGGCGTGAATTCGAATTCGCGGGGGGGGGGGGGGGGGGGGGGGGGGGGGGGAGCGGGTAGAGGACGAGGCCGGCGCAATGACTGCTTTATTAATATCGGACGGTGTCTTGACATCGGCAATGGAAACGGCGCCAGCGGTCGGGCCGAAAATTTTATTGCTCGCCATGATTTACTTCAATTTGCGTACTTGGGACGGATTCGTGCGTCGATGACGAGACGAAGTGATGCTAATGTTAATTTCGCTGTAATTGTGTGTCGTTGTTTTCGGAGCTTGAATCGAAAGCTTGTTTTTGGTCTGGACATTTATTGAAGTATACTGTCGAGGTTTACTATGGAATGATTTTTGTCAGATTTGAAATCGCCCAAGAAATTTATACCTGAAATAGGATACCTAATTTAAGTAGGAATTTATCCTTTTAATTTTACTGCTGGATTAAATTAATATGTAGATTATTTGCAGATTTCAAATTGTCTCGTAAAGTTGTAATTTGTTTTTTATATTTTAGAGTGAAGTTATCACATAAGATTTTATTTTTTGTTTCATTTGCTTCCAAGGTCAAATTGCTCATACTTCCCGATATAATTTGATATGAAAATCCGAATATTGTCTTTGTTCTCTAAAATGGCATTTATAATTGATGTTCCAGGAGTTGAATTGACTTTATTTTTATGGAGAAGTCGTTATGTATGATTCTTTTCTCTCTTATTGTATTCGTATAGCATTTATAATTGATACTTCTAAGTCCAAATTGACCATACTTCAAGGGTAATATTGATGACCTGCAAGAGTAAAAAAAAATGAATCAGTATTTTCCAATTCAAGGATAATCAAATTATTTCCACGTGATCGTTCGAATTCAAAAAATACTCTTGTTATAATCATCAAAGCAAATTCACTCTTAAATAATAACGATAAAACATTAAATCAGCAAATAAAGCCTTACTCATCCTAAGACTTTACAAGAATATTTGAAAATTACAAAATACATAAATACACTTTGAACAACATCGAGTTGAATGTTAATTTACCCGGATATTGCAAATATTTTCTAATCATGGAAATTCAAATATTATGCAAATATTTGTTAATGCATTGCAAGCCGGATTTCATCTTTGCCTTAGTTGGCCGCCCGATGCTGAGTTGCGCATGCGCATCAACATGTTTATGAACTCATTATACTCAGGAAGAGATAATCAAAGAGCGGTGCCTGACGACCTACCCGGCCGTACGAGTGCGAGGCACCTCGTGCAATCTTTTCGTCTTGCTCTACTTGCAGCCTTTTGCCTCTGCAAAACCTCACATATCACCGAGCCCGCGAATACTTTTATCGTATTTTATTCTCACGCGTCGGAGACGCTTTTCTAGATACGGAATAACTTCACAGAAGCGCATACCAACGTCCCAAGATTCATTGTAAATCATGCGGAATTTGAATAATGCATGACAAGATTTGGAGATAGATGATATAGACGAGGCCTAGAAAGGTTTCAATCATAAAAATTCCAGAGACGAGAACAGCTGGAGCAAACTGATTTATTTCTTATTAGGAAAGAAGAAAACTTAATAACGCGCTTGTCAATATTAGTCCTTGTGTAATTAATAATAGTGACGTATCAATTATTAAATACATTGTTCGTTATCTCGTTGAAAAAAATGTAGATGTAATTTTGATCAAGCTGAGCGAATTATAATTTAGGGTAATTGGAATCCGAATATGTGAGAGGATGTATGACTAAAATTTCTTTTACTGTGGTCTGAGCATTGCGATAATGATAGCGACAAGTGAGTGTAATTTGAAAAAGTACTACTTTCGAGAACGTATCATTCACAAGTAGCGCAGTATTTCGAATATATTTGAGATTATTATAGGCTTCGTTCAAGTAAAACATGAATGAGTAAAGTATACTAGAAGTGGTTGAAATATATCTCACTTTGATAATTAATTAATACTTGATTTCAGTATACATTTCGAGCATACAACACTGAGAGAATCAAATGGTTGAAGAAATTATTTTGTAGTAAAAATTATTACCGAGTAGTAAAGTTTATGTAGTAGTCTATGTAGTAGTTACTTACTTTTATTTTGACTACTTTTATGAACAGTTGATTCACATATAAATTATTAAAATTAAAAGTAAAAGCTAACTACTTAGTAGTAAAATTTGGAATTATGTGGTATTTATGTGGAATTAAAGTTACTATTTGGTAGTACAAGCAACAATATAAATGGTTACGTATACTGGTTAAAAAGTAAAACTGTTTCACTTTAACCATTTAAGGTAATATTCTTGTACTTTTTCGTTCTTTCAGTGATATATATTTTACTACCTTCCTGAATTTTTTTGTTGGTGAATGAGTCTTTATTTAAAAAGACGCAATCCTTCATTCACTATATTCTTCAAAAATATAATTTTATTAGACATTAAAAATATTTTAATTCGTGAGAAACAGTAAAATAGGTTAGCAACGAAAATATTTCACTTCATATTAATGTTTGAAGATTTGGGGATAATCAGCCGAAAATTCCAAAAGATAATATTTAAGTTTTATAATTATAAATCTTGACAATAAAGTATTACAATCTTGTTGAAATTGGGTTTCCTTGAAAAAGCACTCGCATTATAACAAAATTTGACTTAACAACGTGATTTACAATAAAAAATTTATTCCTTTTCGCTGGAAACTATACGTCTTGTGTCGAAATTTATAAATTGAATCGCAAGAGGAATTTTTATAATTGCTCATTCAGTAATGAATGTTTTTAAATGTTATCTTTTCATACACTTGTTTCCAAATCTTGTGCCAAGATATGACAAGATTTCGTGTTAAAATTTGAATTTATTTGTAATCGAAATCTTCAAACCAAAAGATGACTTAATTCTACAAATCTCGAAACGCACGTTGACTCAAGACTTGAGATTTCGATTTGAAAATAGCCTTGCCAAAGTGCGCGATAACCGAGCAACTCCGAAAACTCGAAGCGCTGTATTTTTCGGCAACATTTGCTCGAAAAAAGGCCGACTCGTAAAACTAGCGTATAAATATTGCGAGGTTGAAAAACTTGTTAACTACGGCAGCTCGCGATCAGCATTCTGATATAAAACCGATAAAAAAGGCGATTTGATAAACGCGTCCTACTTTATTCGAAGCGCGTCTCGAAAGCCGGGGCGCTTTCGGCCTTTGTCGGGGATGCTGCCGAGGCAAGTCACCCCGGGATATTGATCCGGCCCGAGTCCGGGGGTGGCGCCACCGTTCGAGGGGTAGCCTCGGCGGGCCGGCGATTGGCCGAGCCGCGGCAAGATGGCCGCCTCGCGTCGAGCGTAAACGCGACGCCTCGCTCGGATCCCGAGGTCAGATACGGGGGGTATGCCCGGGGGTGGGTCGCGGGGGCCGAGCTCGGCTTTTCCTCGATTTTTCTTGGCGCCGCGCGAGTAAGCTCCGCTGGCTTTCAGAAAAGTGGACCGAACAACCGAAGCCACTACTGCACTCGCTTTTTGTGAAATTTATTGCGGCGATATATTCGCATCCATTAGATGCCTTCGCTTCTTCATTCACCTGCAGGCTAGATAAGTGCACTCGCCCGGCGTCGGACGTTGGTCCACCTTCGCTCCACCTTTACTTGGTAGAGCTCGAGCCTTCGCCCCCCCCTCCCCCACCTTTTTTCTCCCTTTTTTCCTTCGCCTCCCTTTTTTCTTCTCGTGCCTCTTCTTTTTCTCGCCCCGGGTTTTTTGTGAACTTGTCTTTTTTTCCAGGTTTTTTTCTTCTACTCCTTTATATTTCGTCTGCCGAAGACGAGAACTTGTTCTCGCCTCTGTAATTCCCAGCGGCGATCCGATCGAGGTTATCCGAGGCCTTGAGATTTTGTGGCTTTACTGCTGAGAAGCTGCATTTAGATGAAAAACATTTATGAACGGCTATTACCCGGCCGGAATGTTTTATTTCGGGTTAAATTGTAACGTTATTATTTTGAACGATTCGGAATTGCGAGAGATAAAGTGCTTGGCCGAATTATTCGTGTTAATTGTGCCTATGGAGTTTTTAATTAATTTAGTTAGCGTAAGGAAATGATTCCTTTTTAACATTTTTTGTGAGTTGTTTTGATGTACTGCAGGTAGGGAAAACATATTTTATGTAGTATATTTTTTAATAATAACATTTCTTTATTGTTGTCTGAAGAAATAAATTCGTAATTGTTGCGACTCATTTTTACAATATCTCGCAGTTTTTGAAAACTGTATAATGATGCTTGCTCGTTATGCTCACAAAAAAAATCATCAAGTGAAATAAAAATATACTGATGGCAAAACCTGACGATCGTAGAGTAAAATTTAAATTTTTCGCAATTTTGAAACATTCGAAATACGTTTATATGAAAAGAAAGAATTCATATTCGTTTACAAGACGATAAAGAATTTTAATAGTAAAATTTTAAATTAATTCAATTTCTTTTGAAAATGTCACGCATTTACATTTTACATTTTGAGTTTAATTTTGTGAGTATTTGAATAAATTATGAATGATATTTAAATGATCAAATATTTATTCATGTATTTATAAAATACAATTTCAATATAATATTTTCCATTATTCTCATATTTGTGGATTAAACATTGATAAATTATTTAAATACTTGCAATATTTAGAAAAAAAGAAAAAATGTATTATAAGTGGGTTATTATTATAAGCTAAATCCACTTATTGCAAAAATAATTTATCCATAAAAATATTTTTAATTTTAATTTTTTAACAACTTTATGAACGTACATTTAATATTCTAAGTTCAAAAATTTATATTTATTAATTATTTGACGATCAAATCGCTCGTAAATTAGAATGTAAGGCAGTATAAAAATAAATCATTTATCATAAACTGACACTTTTTATAAAATAAATTTAACATTTTAATTTCAAAAATTGTAATTTTTACATTATCCAACGATTAAATTGGTTGTAAATTAGGAAGTAATACGATATAAAAGTAAATAATTTATTATAAATTGACATTTTTTCTGGAAAGTCAGGTTTATTAAGACGCTTGTTATCAAATAAGATAATATATGTCAGCTTGTTCTGCCAACATAGGCAAATGTTACGAATTTTGACATTTACCGAGAAACATTTTAAGCGCGACGACCGATCGAAACTAATGGTAAAAGCATTAGCGACGAATTGTCAGTGTTATACAGGCGATATAACTTTGAGAGACCATAAACTCCTCGTATAGCGTCATTGCATACTTATGTATACCCTTCTAGTACAGTATATATCAGTTTAAGAAAAGCACGCGAAACGCGTACTGCAAGATTAAAAGTGAAATTCTTTTTCTGTCACACTCGCATTAATTTATCTTGCGGAGCTTCGAAAATTTCGACACAATATTCACGTGCGTGAAATACGACGTTTCCGGGCTTTGTGACTTTTTTACAACCATAATAGTATTTGAAATTTACGAATGTATGAAAACATCTCAGCTTGGCGAATACCTTGCTTCGACTCAGATTTAAATATGTAAAACGTTTTCGTTTACACAAATTTGATTTGTATAATTTCTTTAGTAAAATAAGAAATATATTTTAATAATATATTAGTGTTATATTTGATGATTAAAATTTTATTTTCAATTATATAACAATCTATTCACAATATATTTTGTGTAATGATAATAAAATATTGTTAAATGAAAAATATACGTTTATAACTGTGGAAATTTAAAATTATATTTCTTATAATTAGGGTTAATTATGTAATTATATTTTTGAAATTTAATTATTTGATTTTATATATTTGTAACTTTGAAGTTCACTATTGCAGGATATTACTTTGATTTAAAGCTGTCATAAAAAATAATTTTTTAACGGATATTTTTCATTGAATTCACGAACGATATTACTCGAAAGTTTTCATGCAAGATGGCGAATGCCGACACTAATACCAACAATCCAAGGAATGAGGGAAGAAGAGGTTGAGAATACTTGCCCTCCGAGACGCGGTCGATATCACGTCTACTAGAAAGGCAATGTTGCCGCTGAGATCCCTTGAAATTTTGAGATCCTTCGTATCTTAGTACGCCTTGTGCCAAATATTATTTTTCAAATAATAGCTCTTGTTATATAACCTGTTTATAGATAATTTATATAATGACTGTAAAAGTATCATTTACATTAAAATAAAATTAATGAGGGATAAAAATTAAATATTATACATGAAAAATAACAGTGATTATTATGTAAAAATAAAAATGATATTTTGTACACTGAGAAAAGTGAGCTGGATATTTTTATTGTTTAAACAGTAAAGTGGATCCATACTTTTCGTTGCACGAAAATTACTCTTTTTGAATAGGGGATTTTCGATGTACAATAGGATATAAGTTTGTTTTACCGGCCAATATTATGTAGCTAGCAAGAACATGTTTCTGTTAAAAACAAGAACTTCCATGTAATGACAAGTATCGGTCTAGGTTACTGTTTAAAATAATAATTGCTTCTATCTTATTTTTCTCAGTGTAGAAG
>JABFOV010001587.1:0-24292 GCA_022817685.1 Aradophagus sp. ZL-2020
GTTGTTTTTTATTGCATTTATCTGACGAAATTGACTTTGTGTTGAAAAATCCAATGCTCTATTATGCGAGATTTGAACGCTGGCCTCCGACGTGACAGTCTAATTTTTATCCCCCGTGCCATCAGTCCTTGTTTTAAACAACCATATTTCACCAACTTTTCTGTTGCATAATAAGGTTTATAAATTTTACTAGACTGGTCCTTCAATTGCTCATTGACGTATAATAATACCTCCTACACAATATTGCATACAATACAAAAAAGCTGTCAATATATACTATTTTTTCGACTTGTCCCAGCTTTAGGTGTCAGTCTAGTAAATTACACTAGGATTTTCCTCTCCGTGTACTACCGAACGAGCGAAGTACTTGCCGGACTATTGGTGGGTTATCAAAAGTGGGTTTCACAGTAAATTGAAGCATGACAGTACGGTGAATGAGAAAGACAAGCATTCAGAAGATCAATGACGAGAAATTGAAAACGCTTTTCAAAAATACTGCACATCTGAAGTCGCTTTGCAACATGACAAATGATGGTAGCCTCGTTTGGCTTGTGCATCGATATACCTGGCTGAGCCCATACTGTTGCTACGTCTAATTTAAAGCTGCCCAGCGTTAGATTAGCACGCAAGAGATTCCGCGATTGCTGCACCTGTGCACGGCGAGAAACTTTCAGCAAAACTTTTACTTATGCTATTGTTGTCGTTAATGTCTACCAATAAGAGTAGAATTTGCAAAAAGTTGTCAAATCGATTAAAGTTTTTTTTTTTTAATTATTGATTAAATTGACTAATTACGGTATTTAAAAAGTGAGGGATATGAAAGAAAAAAATGTCATATCAGTTAATTGGAGGAAATTTCAAATTTATTGTGTATTTGTAGTATTTTAAACGTTTCAATTATAAAATTAAATCTATTTTTTTAAACGATAATAAAGTTGTTGACTGTAAATAATTATAGGTAAAATTATTAAATATTATCAGAAATAAGTGATTAATTTTAAGTAGTGAATGTTTTTTTAAATGTTCAATTATTTTCAACTGTGATGCATTCTAAATTATTATAAACAGTTGCTTTTCAGTATAATGAACGTAATTACTTTAACAGTTCTATATTAGAAAGTACTTTGAGTTAATAAAGCAAATATAAGAAATTAAATTTGTTCGTTATAAAAGGAAATAAAATGGATTTTGTTAGATCACAATGAAGTTTATTATCGTGAAAGATTGCAGTGCATTGCATAATGTTAATATTCAGATAAAAATGCATGTTGAGCTTCAATGAAATAAATCTTATCAGGTAGTTAAGTCAACTATTTCACGCACTTCATTTTCTGTGCATAAATAAATTTTATTTAATCTAATGTAAAAATAGTGACCACTATTTAACTCAAAAGTTAATTCTACAAATCTTGATCGATTCATCGAAAATGATTCACTTAATAAGCAGTTGGTGAACATTAAATTTCGTTTTTTTTGTGCACAGTTATTCCGATAAATTTGAAGTAGTTGCTGTAATTAAATGTGGCAATGCATTGAATAATTTAAATTCACAAAAGATATCCAACAAATACTTACGGATAAGGTAATGATTTTATCAAAGAGCATAACTGGTGGCATGTGAAAATCAAAGACGAAATACTGAAACAAAAAACAAAAAAAAAAACGAAAAAAAAGAAGGTATATTATCATTTATAACACAACAGTATGTGACTGTGGTTGTGTATACTTTATGAAACCACGTCACACGATCTCGCTCCTCTCTTTTTCGGGGAATTAAAATTGTCTCGGACCGTATTCCGACGATATTTCATTTTTCGTGCTTTTCGCTGAAAGCCTTAACAAGTTATAGATCGCGTGTGATATTAAACGGTGATTCTGCAGTTTTGGATAAAAATGATCTTTTTTGATGTGTTATTTCGTCGCCCTTTCACTTTATATCTAAACAACTTTTTCATACAATCATCAATAACCAATGAATTATTATTGAATTATTATCACGATTAATCTTAATGAATCAATTAAACCTTCTTTGAGAGCAAATATTAAAATATTAATATACTGTTTCATGCCTACTTTAAAATTGAGGTTTAAGTCTGAAATTCTAGAAAATGTATATTTTTAAATTTATAACAAAAAATACTGTAATTTTTTATTTTTGTATATTGCAATCATTGCTTAACTTATAAAGTGGACGTTAAATTAATGATGTTTCTATAAAATTACACGAATGCATAAAACAGCTATAACGCCTGAAGCAAATAATTTGCAGTTACGACATTTAAACGAGCTGATTGTGAAGAAATTCGTAGTCAGATATTTAACGGCAAAAACGGGTATCATATTTTGTAAGTTAAGTGAACTGCAATAACTTTATTAAATTGTACAAGAGTTGGTATTACACACGTATAACCGCAATGAATTGCCCATTAACATGCAAACGCTACTGGTTTTTATTTCTTTTCGTCATACGAACTTCAAACTTGTTAACGCTTTTTGTTTATTTAAATTTTATTCGAAATTGTTAGGAATTACATATATATGTATACATTGGAACAATTGGGAGGGAAAAGTTTGTATAATTATTGCAAAAGTGTATATAATAATTGTTTTACATTAAAATAACAAAAACTAAATTTAGTAATTATGAATCTTTAGAAATGTCAACTCAATCTTTAATTATATATTATTTGATTGTAATATTCTAGAACAAAATAAAAATGTTAACTTAACAGAAAATAAGGAATATACCATGACGTTTAATGTAAGTTTAATCTTTTTCCCGCAAGAATGTTTTTTCTTTTTTGAGTTTTTGTAAAATTGCTTCAGTTTTTCGTTTAAAAATTTAAAAGTGAAATAAAGTTGAAGAAATTAAACTCCAAGTTACCTCGTTGTAATATGGACAATTCGTTGATTCTTTAACGCTAGTATATTTCCTTTGGTCTCCAATTTGCACGCAAACCACTGGATCCATATTAAGTCCTGCTAATTGTCTTGCCTCAATAATGGTGATGCATACTTGATAATCTTGCGCTTTCAAGGCTCCTGGTCCATTGTCACTTGTCTGAAGAAATTAAAGTTGTTGCGCGATAATTTAATCAAAGATTTTTGTCTCCCAAAGAGTTACTCTTTGACAATAAATGTGAAATACAAATATTGTAATTATTTAATTTACGGCGGGAAGTTTTAATACGATTGATATTGAATAGGCAAAGTCATATGCGGAATAAAACTTGAGGAAAATGTAATAACTAGTCATCTGATATTTTTTGTAATATAAAAGCTGGTTATCCCTTAGCTGCGTGGAAATATATTCGAAGCAATAAATCTGAACAATAAAAGCGAGCGAATAGTTCGCATTTTTTTCTTCTTATTAGAAGCACGTGAAGTTAATTGAAATTTATACGTGAAATGAACATTATATCAAACTTTGCGAATTGATAAAAAATTAGTGAAAAATAGGAACGGTTATTGTGAAAGTCCCATATATCTGGTTATTCGATAAGTTATTCTATAGTTTGATAGTTTTTAAACCCGAATATTGTACGTACATTTTTTTAGATCTTTCACTTTTTTTTTCATACAAGTATTATTCGTAAAAACAATGCAACGATGGTAATCGATACGCACTACGCCAAATTTTCATCCTTCAACAAATTCCTATAAAAATATTCCTTATGACATGACAAAACTGAAAATAGTATCGATAGATAATGTTCATTACTTCATTGTCCTAGCCGACAATTTTCTTTTTCATCAATAACCGCCGCATCGTAATTCCTTTTATTCCAAGTGACAAACGATAATAACCAGAAACACAATTGCGGCAATAATCACAAAAGCGCCCGACGTCTAAATCGAGGGGATTAACGTTCCAAGTGATTACCTTAGGGTTCGATTTTGTAGGCGGTTTGGCGACGGCGGTTTGACGGCGACGCTCTTCTGCCTCGGCGATTCCATTAATTTGACTTTCGTTATCGGAGGCGTTCATTTCTAACGACGTCATGGAGTTGGATCTCGACGGCTCGTTTGACGTGGTGTAATTCGAATCGCGCCTTTCCAGCAGACCTCGCGATTCGGAGCCACTGCTTTCGCAGGATTTATCCCTCGGCGGTCTTCGTTTGCCGAGCCTTACCAATGATCGAACACTTTTCAACGTCGAATTTCTGCAAGCAATTATGACGTTTGCCATTTAATCAAACGGCGTAAAATATTGTTTGCAAAATCTACCACAATATTTTGCAAAATTAATCATACTAGATAAAGTTTCAAGTAAAATGAAAAACCATTTTTTTGCAACAAACTTGAATCTTGAAATAATTTGGAATTGAAATGTTGCACTATATGTGGATTTTGATTTTTCACGAGGACAATGATTTCCAATTTGGAAACACATGTTATACACTTGTTGCATATCAAACTTCAGAATTTTTAATGTACACTGAGAAAACTATATCGCACAATATGGATTGTAAAATTTCCAGCGTGATTATTGGTCGAAATAAAGCAATCGAGCAACGTCATTGGCTAAAGGTAGTTACGATATGATATCGTAAACAGTTTACTATATGACATTGTGCACGTTACAATATATCTTGCAGTGGTTACAATATGGTTTTCTCAGTGTATAATTTAACACTTTTTGTTGCAAAAAATAACTCAAATTCAAATATTTATTTATACAAACTATTTTAGTTATCATCACGACAACCTGTCATCGAGTTTACTTTGGAATTTTCTGAAATTCTCTCGCATTCGAATGGTGAACGGAAAGATGTAAATAAAGGAGACGTGCGCAATTCGATGTGAATTTTGCGATTAAATGAAAGACGATATCAATGGTCGGTTCGATATTGCAAACGGGGTTGGTCAATTGGCGTTCGCCACTGACGTCAGAGAATTAATAGATATTGTGCTAGGGCCGCTGCATAAGTTGTCATTTATAAGACCTCCCACTTTCAAGAGGCATCATCAAAATTCTGATCGCACTCTCAATTATCCAGCGCTATCGCGCTTCGCGGCTTTCACGGTCGCTTTCAGCAACGAGCGAAATGGCCGGTCTTTTATGCGCCAGCACGGGAAATTAAATCACAACTTTCTGGTCTTATCGCTCTTCGGTGCTTCAGTGAACCACCTCACCCCCTGGAGCGAACAAGAATATTCATAACTATTAGTCTAGATTTTAGGTGAAACTGGAAACGAATCGTTCATTGAAGACAATTTATGTATTTATTGATTTATTATTATTATTTTATTTTCAATAAAAACTGAACGTTTAGTAAAAGCGATTAGGCTGAAAGGTATATTTGTTGAATTCAAACATTCTAAGTAAATTGCAAAATCGTTCACAATTTTTAATGACCAATGAAACAATTGTTGGAACAATTGAACAATTCTTCCACTGGTCATTAAAAATTGTGAATGATTTTCCAATTTACTAAAAGGAACGTTTGAACGAATATCTTTTTAATCTGTTCTAAGTAAAATTTTTGCGAAGATTTATAAGATTATATGATAACATAAATTTTTTAGTTGGAAAAATTCAACTTTTGTTAAAAAGATAGTACTGAAAGTAAGATAATTTTTATAGTTGACTTCATTTCAAATGTTTAATTGTGAACTTCAGAATTTTAATTAAACCTATAGTTGTCTTTACCAAACGTTATTTGTTTATTTTTTATTTCATTTTTTACGTGTTATGGAATACTACCTTGTTTGGAAAGGTAAATTTTCATTAAACCAATTTGACCATAACTCGGTGAAAATGTCATTAAGTGCACAGCCTATTTTTTTTTTCCTACCTTTTTCCAACGGTGGATTGCAGAACAATAATGAATCGCAGAAAAGTAAAACTAAAGTTTGCGTTAATTACAGAATTTTTTTTTCTTCCATCGAGATTTCAATTCCAAATGCGACATCGGAATAAAACTCAAGGAAAAAAGTCGAGGAAAAGTCGAACAAACGGGACGCAATTTCGCCGGCTTCGGCCTCATTGTCTATTCGAGAGGGAAAACGTAAATAGTGGTATCTAGTGCGATTGGCGAGTTTCGCAGCTACAAAAGTGACAAAGAAAATTAATTTATATCAAACTTAGACGGAATTCATTTTTCTCCCCAGAGAGTTATCAAGGAATATCGCTGTCTTCGCGTGAAAAATATTTCACGACTTTAAAAATACGCTCTAATGAATATACACTCATAATTCACCAAACTGATAATCCTGATCGAAAAAACTCTCGTCGGGGAAAATATCAAAACCAAAATTCTTTGCAATACAAATTTCTTTATACCTTTTTAATTCACTGTTTTGCCGTGAATAATTGTTCTTAATTGTGAAGTTAGTTCCGCTCTTTGATTTTCGTCCCCAAAAGTCCAAGTTTATTCGCCGTTATAATCTTGAGACTTCAGGACAAAGACATTGTCGGCTGCTTGTATTTCAACTTGACGTTGAAAAGTTTGCCGGCATTATTACCTTTTGTGTTCCGGTGACTTTTCCACCGCTGATAGCGAGCTGCCGCGCTGGAGAAAGCCTTTTTTGTGCTTTTTCTCGTTGCTTGACCACGAGCTCAGGTGCTTGGTCGAAGTGGCTTGTTCGAGGCTCCGCTCAATGTTCGCGATATTTTGCTCGATATCTATCAGCATCTGCTGCTCGTCTTCCATCATGTCGCTCAATGCGTACGAGGTGCCGTCGGGGGGCGAATATCTCACTTCTAAATTTACCACTGCCTAAAATATACAGCGAAAAAAAAAAAATGTAAATCGAAATATTAGTAAATCATTGCGGGAAGAACTTTTTGTAAATTTAAACAAATTTTATACGCTTTTTATTTACGCGAAGAAGAAAGTTAAATAAACATAATTTGCTTTCCATTTGATAATATCAAGTATATATTGACATTTCATTTAAACCTTGTTTCAATTTAATTATTAATCAGGGCAATTGCGTTAATTTGTGTAGCTTAACTCTACTGGTTCTGTGACATTTATTTATTCTATCGATGATTGTTCTTTACTGAAGTTTTCTTACAGTGCAAATTGAATAAATTTACAAATTGACGTTTGATAAAGTTTTGTCAACGATAATTCAACAAGGTCATTTTTAGTATACGGCGGAAATGAAAATAAAAGAAACAGGGAAGAAAAGACGTAAAAAAGTGGAGTTGTAAAAGAGGTGAGAGGAATTTCAGCGGACGAAACTAGAATGTTCGTTTCGCGCGTTTATTTTGTACTATCTTTTTTTTTAACTTTAGTTTGAATTGAACCACGGTATTGTTCGTAAATCGAACTTTAAAAGTACAACAATCTTTTTTTTTATAAACATTTACTTTACGGTGGTTTTTGTTGCTGGATAAGAAATTTTTGTTGATTTACCGGTAAAGGCTTGTTATTGAGATCAACTAATGAATCGCTGATTGAAATTCTGCCTTCTCGAACGACCGTTTGTAAAATCAATCCATATTTCGCCAGCACTTTTTCCTGGCGCAGAATACTTCGAGATATGACGGATAATTGTACCGACTCGCTCTCTTCTACCGGTCTGCCTAAATTCCATGTAAAACTCTGTAAAAAGAAATTTATTTTTGTTTTCCATTAATACCTTATTCAATATCTTATTCTTATTTTTACAACGAAATTAAAAATATTACTGGAACAATAATTAACGACGATTAACATTTAATTTTATGACTGTTATATTTTCAATAAGTATCAATTTTTTGATAATATTTTTATTTCTACTTTCGAAGCGTACACCAAATAAACAGACGAGATTTTTTCACCAGATAAACTTCACGTTAATTGTTTCAATTATTTTCATAGCATCAATTTGACGTAAATCTAAAAAAAGAAGAAATAAAAATAACGTTGTTAATTAGAACATGCAAACATTTCATTCAATTAAATAAGAATATATATTTAACATTCACGAAGCTCGTAGCTGTGTGCAAAGTGTTTGTGGACCTAATGCAAACAGTTCATTCGAAGAAAAAACAATAATAATTACCAAGAGTAATTATTATTCGATATATTGCAGTTAAATTTGCACAGTTCGTTTCGTGAAATCTTTTCCTTTGAAAAGGCGCGTTTCGAAGAAAATTAAAAAAACAACTGGACCAAACGCTTAGTATGCCAGTATCGAACTCGTGCTTATTTATTATAAGCACGTGATTAAAACGTGTCGTCCGACACTTTCTTGCGGTTCAAAAGCAACGACTTTAATTTTCAATGTCGTCGGGCCAATTCGATACTTCGTCGGTCGACGCGATGTATTGGAAATTGCTGCGAGGAAAAGTAAACGAAACTCGGGGGTGAGACATTTGCGCGGGATTCCGACGGGCAATTGGGTACGTCAGTGGCGCGCTCTTATATTCAGTTTATTTGCTCAATTAACATCCCCACGCTCGTTTGCGCTAAAGCAACAGCGCGGAATTCAAAATACCCTTTGAGATTCAACGACTGGTTTAAAATACTTGCACCTACGCGTAATGGATTATATTTTACGCGGGAAAATAATCGTTGAAAATACGTTTTATTTATCCTAATGAAAAATATAACATTTGCAGTACATTGTTCGCCAAAAATGCAAGTGTCTCATTTTGAGACATTCTTCATGTTCGAGATACCTAAAGTACCTTAATCCGTTTCAACTATGTTTAATATTACAAGGAAGGAAACAACAATTTTAAGATTAATATTTAGGTCCGCTAGACGAAATTTTTTGGTCGAAATAATGGAAATAAAATAAATAATTAATAATTGTTGCTGTTTTCGGAAAAAGTTACTTTGATATTTTTCGGTTTAAAACTTTATTACCTAACAATCACTAAAATATTGTAGTTTAAAGTAGAATTGTGCTTCGGTCGAATATATATGTATTTGAGCGGTCAAATATTCGCATACTTCATAAATATTCATTATTTTGAAATACAAAAATTTGGAATACATTGTGTTCGAATGTTTCATTCAAATTTTTATTCATCTATTATACGATATAGTTGATTATAAAATATTTAATTATAGAAATGAAAATGAAAATGTTAAAATATTTGATTATCGAGTCATTTGAATTTTTGTTTTGTTATTTTTTGAAACAGACTGACATTTTAATTTCAACGAAGTATTATCATTCCTCGACTTTCTATCGAACATTAATTAATAACTATAATCTGTTTATGCAAATGTTCCGTTTAGCTAATTGTACACGATGAGACAAGTCCATGAAATTATGCTCGATTTATACGTATTCGCGAAACGCCCACTAAAGCACTAAAATTTTGGTCCGTTCTTCTGATTAATTGTATGAATAATTAAGTAGCTATCGTATGAAGATATGATGAAAGTCAATAAATCACTTATTGTGACATTCGGCAATTAATTTTTGAAAGGACATAATAAATTATGTACTTTTAATAAATAATATATACTTTGCATTATCATTGTAACATATAGCCATTTAGTATCTTCAATTAAATGCAGAGATTTCCAAAGCCTTTCTTCAGAAACGTTGATAAGACATAAGATATTCAAGACGAATTCAATGATCATATTTTTTTACCAGTCGAATATATTTTTATCAAAGAATTGTGAAACAATCTTACTTTAAATCATTGATTTTCCTTTTAATTAATTATGAAAATGCAAACGTGTAGTTATAAAAATATAAATTATCATTTTTATTTCTTTATTGGATTTTCAATACTGCAAAATCAATGAATAAATATTATCTCATTTCATAATTACATAATTAGCAAAATATTTTTAACATCATTTATTATTTTATAAATAACTTTGAAAACATTTTTCAAACAATTATTTTTCTATAAATATAATTTCAATCTTGTATTCCTTTGTCACTCTCTACATTATTTCCCAAAGTAATAAAAATGGTAGGTCAGTAACTACGAGTTTGATGAGCTACCTCAAATATGATTAATCACAAAATGTCGAGCATTTGTTCTCAATGAGTGCAAATATTATTTGTTTCCTTTTCTTCGACGTTGCAAAACATAAATGGAAAACGTATCATGTTCTGAGTAAATGTATTCGTCTTCGTCTAATAATTATGTAAATTCTCGTTCGGATAATAAATCGTTGAATATTCTTCGAAATAATCCATCCTCACGCAAATATCACCCCCTGATATAACTCCCGATGACGGCCGAGAAAATGTTCTTTCGATAATAATACATTGGTGAAGGATTTTGCGGTTAACAAGTTGCAATGTAAAACTTGAAGGATTGAAGATCGTAAGAGTTGCAGAAGACATTTTATAAAAACCCCTGCACGTGAGTTTGATTTTTTACTAATTAAAAATTAAAAATTATCTGCGTGATGTTTAAGTTCCAGCGCATACACAAAGCAAATTGTCCATTGTTTATTAAATGTTCTTAAAATGTTGAATTATTTTTCTTTGAAACCAAACTCTTCGATGTACAATTTGCTTTCCTATTGATTATTGTGACTCAGTGAATACGTACAGTGGTCCATCCAACGAAACGGTATCCTTTACGAAAACCAATTAAAAAAAATACACTTTTAATTGAATTGAACATTTCGATTTCTATTGACTCGTTCCATTAAACAGCAATTTAATCAATGTTGTAATGTTTTATTAAGGACATTCGTTCCGGTAGATTTTCAACATTTACTTGAGACAGAACAATGAGATTTGTATTGTTATAAAAAAAGTTGTTATCGAGGTTTGAAAATTACATTTAAGTATACCATTTTGTTATAAAATTGAGTTTTTAAACAATATCAATCAAGTTGAAGGATTGACGCAATTTTTTGAATTCTTCCATGATTTCAAAGCTGAGTTTTTACGTGAAAATTAAAGGTAAACTGCGCGTACTTGTGAACGTCACAAGCATACGTATTCCTGTCACACGAGTACAAATGTTTATGGAAGACAATTGAACCACCATGAATAAACATTGCTTATGTTTGTTGTAGAAATAATTGCGTTAGACTACTTGTTGTGGTGGGCAATTTTTTTTTTTTTTTTTTTTGCACATGGAATTAATAACGTGACTTTAATAGGTATGCAAAGTAAAGACATTGTACATAAATATTTATAAATTAATTTAAATAATTGTTATTCTTATGCCGATTAATTGAAAATTTGTTATATATAACAAAAAGCTTGTTAATATTTTTTATAAAATACGAAATGATTTTATTCCAAGTAACTTTTTAATGAAATTGCGAACAATTGTCTCAGCACGTGTTTTTTTGTTTACGACCAACAACTTTTTGTTCAACGTAACAGAGTCGTTTACAAAATCAGTCACGGCTTTTCATCTGCATGTATTCACACGGCCCTTCACGCGAAGCCAAAGTACATTGCGGCCTTTAATATTCGCAAAGTCGGAGTATCAAAAGCGCAGAAATTACGAATTTCATGATTTTAAATGCAGTGAACAACTTTGCGTGGATTCGGAGTAAAGTTTCATTAATTATGATAACAAGCTGTTGAATCCGAATTTCCACTTGGCGGGCTCAGTTTTGCAAGTGTTTGTAAGTGAAAAATTAATTGTTTGGTAAATAAATCCGTTACGTTGCATTCGAGGACAATGCTCGGCTGATAAAAATACCTACGCTATGCGTGTTTTCCTATTCCACTTGTAATGAAATATATTCTACATCGATTTTTTTTTATCACGCACCTATTTCGTAACCTTGACACGTATATAAGATTAAATTGACTCAACAAACGCGGTTGATTTGACATTTCAACGTAATTTGAATTATATTTATAATATATTTGAAAACAATATATTTATTCGATGCACACAGTGAAAATTGCATGTAACACTGATACATATTCAAATTTTACAGGTCAATTTTTGCATTCCGTCAAAAAAATATTTGATAGCATTTACCTTGCAATGTTATCAATTACGTGAACGATATAACAATTTCATAACTACAATTGCAATGAAATGTTGGTTTATTTTTATTAAAATTTAATAATATCGATAACGTAGTTGAAATATTTCGATTGGGTATTCTCAAATATTTCAAACATTTCAATTACATTCATTGATTGCTTTGCGAATAGAATTTTTTTTTTTTATCTATTAAACGAAAATTCTTCCGACGGGTATTTCGCGGATAAAAATATTACAATTTGAATAAAAAGTATATTAAATTTACCGACTTATCAAAGTTGTAACATTCAAATTATAAATTGTACGAAATTATGATTCAAAGAAACGAGCAAAAACGTATTAAGATGGATGGATTTTCGGACCAAGTACGAAGTTTGAACATTAAAGTTTCGGAAGATAGGAGAATCGTGGAAAACCGCATTTTCGAAAGTTTACAACTTTTTTCACGTTCCTTCTTACAATTTATTAATTTTATTCGAAAGATTAAAAAAAATTCTCGCGGAATTGTTGTTGATACGCCTTTTTTTCAACACTGATTATTTTTCACTGCTGTCGTTAGAAATAAAAATTTAGGTACGCTTGAAAACATTTTTTTGAATTTTCTTCTTTGTAACGCAAGCTAATAAAATAAACGATGGATGTGGCAACGCACGGCTCTTAATTGTACAACTGGTCCTTTATAAATCATACATTTTTTCGCGAAAGTTGTTCCGAATGTCCGCACAATGTAAACTAACTTTCATACTTTAGTTTACGTGCGCCGCATACCGGAGTAACGTTCATGTAGGTCTCGTCTCCTGAGTGCACACGATGCAAGCTCGTCTTTGCATTAAATTTATGCAAATAAACCATCATTTTCATGTCCATAATGTAAAAGCTAACTACAATGTTATACCAATTTCGAGGGTAATAATGTTGAGTTGACTTTCTTCGAGAAAATTGGAATATTTTTGCAGTACAGTACCAAATACACGACTTTAAAAAATTTTATCTTAAATACATTGTAAAACGTGTTACGATTCGGAATTGCCATTTTTATATATAAATAAAAGCGTTATTACGATAATTAAATTTAGAAGTATATCTTAGTTTTGAATAAATAATGGAAGAATAATTTGTATTAAAAATGAAACATATTTTCAATAATTTGCGTAATAATCTTGAAATTTTTGAATGAAATGTTTATTTTATTAGAAATAATTTAACATTTCATGCATTTAAGTACAAATATTTACCTGCTCAACGTTAATTAAGTCTCCATTCTCCTCCAAATTTCGCGAGTAATGTGGCACTCCTGAAACAAGTAATGTAATTGTTATTATTATTATTTATCCGCGTTGTGAGTTCCAAGCAATTCAAGGCTGCAACGTGAAAATTGTTTCGCATTTCCAGATGTCAAAAGGAAATTGTCACTTTTATTCTGGAAAAGTAAGTAGAAATTTCAATCTACTGATCGAAAACAAGAAAAGTTCATGATAAAGTGTTAAAATAAATACAAAATTAAAAATACTACAATTAATATAAATGATTAATTCTGTAAAATATGAAATTTGGAGAGAAATATTTGGAGAGAAATAAATTATAAAAGTAGTTGTGTTGAGGTTTCTGTTTATTCATTCATTTATTTATTTATTTCAAATAGAGTTTATCCACTTGTGACGCAAAGCCACCAAATTTTCGGCTCTAATTTCAAATACAAAATTAATCTCAAAATGCTGGGTCAACATCAAACAATACTGAATCGATGTTGGTCGGATGTTTAATTTTCATATTTGCTATACAATTTATATCAAATATGAATAAAAAATTCCAACTGGAAATCATGAAGCAACTTTTATTGTAATAATTGAGAATTCATTGACTCCATTAATGTTTTCGAAATGTATACATTAAATTGTCGATTCTGAATTAAAGTTTTTGAAATTGAATATATTTTAACATGGAAGATGCTAATCGTTTATTTTATTCGATCACGTTATTCACAATCTTAATTACATATTTTATTTCACTCGTTTCGTGTAAATTCAACATGTATAATCGTAAATATTGGTATTAAAAATGAAATAGTTTCTGCGTGCAACATTAATTCACTGAATAAATTAATTCAATTAAATACAGTTGATATCGTCATGTCGTTATATAAAATTGTCGAATATTTAAAACGTTTAATTTATAATTAGTATATTGATAAAAAAAAGATACAACTGACGACATGATTTTTTAAATTTTGAACATTTTTTAAAAATTAACTTCATTTTCCATCGGAGAAACTGCTCGATATTGTATTAAAATCGCTGCATATTGTTTAGGAAATGAAATGTGATAATATATTCTGCGACAACTCGATTCGGCAGTATAATGCAAGGTTCTTTGTAAAAATGCATGATATGATTTATTTTGCAAAATCTCATCGTAACCTTTGGTTTGACAAGTTTCTGCAGACTATTTGGTAATTTATGAAGTTTAAAAAAAGACCCAGAGAAATTTATTACTAGCCAAACACCGAAAATAAATGACTTTCTATTGAGTAGGTCATTGTAAATCATATATTCAACAAGTAAAATTGAAATCGGATAAAACAAGTTTATCTTCATGCATTTTGTAACACTTTCTCATCGGTATTTTTGCGGATAATAAAGTTGGCGCAATAATATCAATTACGGTCTAATACTTTGCAATATGAATATAAAAAATAGTAATGTTATGTATTCAACGTCAAAGCAAGTAGAAATTCTCACGAAGTGGTGGATACGTTATGTTACGGCAATGATATTATAATGAGTAATTGTTGTAATATATTATTTAGAATGAACGAGCTTCCTTGTGATAAATTTAGGAGCCAATGAAGGCAAGAGGAAACTTAATCAAAATAATTAACTGGGATAACAAAAGGCATACTATTTCAGGAAAATTGGAATGCTGAAATGATGTGGGCGCGTTTCTGTTTTGAAACGCTCTTAAAAATGATTGATTTTCAACAGGAGGCACTTTTCATTCAGGAAAATCTATTTTTATACAATCATCGTCTTAAATTCAGTTTCATTTAATGGGAAACTGAACGTTGAGATAATATTTTTCCTTAATGTACCGTTGTTCAGTGATACTATTTTTTGTTTGATCGAATAAAAAAAAAGATTTTCAATATATTTTAATTTTTAAATTAAAAACTAATTGAACTAAAAAACGGTTTAAACAACTTAATAAAAATTGTTTTTTAACGCTAAATTACATGACCGTCAGGGAAAAATACTATTTCAGCGACGTAGTAAATTTTTTCGCAAGAAAATGGAGCACTTGTAATGAAATATAAATAACTTTTTTGTGCTAAGACGGTATCCTCTTAAAGAACGTTACTTAAAGCCGAAGGCATGTTAATTTTCGTTCCTCGGTAAAACGACACATTGTTTTTACCTCTTTTGTGAAGTTTTAATATTTTATTTGCAGCGCCATTGACCGGCTGAGGAAAGCGACGAAAGAAGGAACAACGTCGTATCTGCTTTTACTTCGTAAACAGCCGCGAGGGAAAATTTCGAATTTGGTAAATCAGTTATATCATCAAATCACCTAATCTCGTCGCGACTTTTCCAGGTAAGTGTGTTATTCATTAATTTCACCCTCTTATTTGCTTGCATGAAATCTCAACTAAAAAAAGAATATTTCACCGATAACATGTTCGGACTTTTTAAGCTCTTGAACTGTTTTATATTGAATTCGAGTTATAATTATTTACACATGGTAGAGAGATTATGAGATTTTTAGATAAACTTACGACAGTCCTGAAATTAGTTGTTGAATTCATTTAATTGAATTATAAAACTAAAAAAAGTAATTTAATAAGAAACAAGTTTCTTCCTCAAATTTGTGTGACAAGTTACATTTTTTTCTTAAGAAAATTATCAAAAATTATCGCTGTCTTATATTTGCAAACAAAAAATATATCGTCGACAATAACAACTGAAAGCAAAGTTGAAGATTAGGTCTCTTAATGTGATATATACTACTGTTCGCGAACAACAAACACATTATTAACTTCACCACTCATAAAGAGGTCTAATTTTCTATAAGGTTTTTCTCGCACAACAATATTCTGGAATAACGTCTTATATACCTGCTTTCAATTACAATATAAAGCTCTGATAATAGTTACAATATTGAGGTAATTTAATTAAAATTAATGACCGTTATTCTGAACGGTGCGTTGCATCTCAAAATTTGCACATTAAAGTTAATTATTCATACTTGATTTATCAAATACCTTAATCAAAGTTCACAAATTGAATATGATACAATGAATGTCTTAATGAGAAAATGAAATCCTTTTTCAACACTTCAAGCGACGTTTCCGTAGAAATGTGTTTTACTATTTTTCACGTGAAAATTCAATGAAGAAAGTGTTGATATAAACTGATTGTCCTCAAAATTTATGCAAAGTGTAAATTAACTATTTATACTATATTGAATTAATTTTTTGATATGGATATATAATATAAAATTAGATAATTAATTCAACGATAGTAACATGATTTAATGAAAAATGAATATTATATTAAATTAATAAATAACATTTTTAAAGAATTAATTTAAAAAATTGTATGCAATTATATACGAAAACAAGTGTTTCATAACTAAATATTTGTTGTAATAAATGTTTTATTTTATTACACAAATCGCAGTTCAAAACACTTTTTTCGCTCTTAGTGTTTTGATTTAATACACTTGTTTTTGCAGTGTACATATTATTTTTAATGTGATTCTTTCGCGATCTTTCGGCTTTGGCGCCAATTTCATTTTTTATTATTCCATTAGTGGATATGTACCAGCAATAATAAATTCAATAACCCGCCATATTATATCACAATATTACTATCATAATCGCGACCGCAAAACGTATGGTGTCATTCGATTTTAAACGCGAAACGTTAAACAACCGTGTATTCATTTTCAATCGAGTTGCTTTCGCGCAATAATGTGTTTTACATTCGATATTCAATTATTTCTGTAAATACGTTACGATGTGATAAAAAGTACCTCCATTTAATAAAAAAAGACATCAATAATTGAAGTTTACCTTTTCATGTTATCATATATATATATATATTTAATGTATCACGTTAATTACAATATGAAAAGGGCGTGAATAATCTATATTTTAATGTTTTATACTCAAAGCTAAGTAAAAATGATAATTCAAAAAAAATCCGCATTTGATTCAAACTATAATTTAAATAAGTTTGAGGCAGTGATTATTTATTTAAAATTGTATACTTGAAGTTTTTAAAAGGAGTTTCGTTAAGCATCAAGATTACATTTTGTTTTTAACTCATAATGGAAAAGTTTAAATAAATTTCCCGACTTTTCATTTATCAACGTTTATAATCGCGTACGCATACATCGTGGAGGTATTATCAAACAAAAGGAAACATTTGAGTTATATATCAAAATCAAATCACGTTACGTTTTTTTAATTACAAAAAAAAAAAAAAAAGGGAAAGAGAACATTTATCCCTTGATAATGCGAATGAAATTATAGGATGTACTAATCCAAAATGTCGATAAATACCGAATGAAACAAAGCATCACAGATAAGAGGAGAGATGATGAAAAATTTAAGGATTTGTGACCTAAAAGAATACTCAATCCTCTTCATCCGATATAAAACGTGAACCATGTCGAACAAATTGTTGAACAATAGAATATTATAGGAGTAACGATGTAAATCTTTACTCTAATAATTAACGATGTAAAATATTTTTGATATTGTGGATTACGTGCAAAAAAGTGCGTAACAAAATTTTAATTGTTTTTCTTTTTTAAAAGTGGTTGCAATTAAGATTCGTTGAAAGGAACATTGCAATCTTTCGGTATGAGTATTCAATTCCATTGAGAATTCAATCACTGACTGAATACACGATGCATATCACGAATTTGTACAGAATTTCCTTTGATCACATTACCTGAAATGCAACTTAAAAGATAAGGGACCTAATATCACCTGGAACATACATTGAATCTTCAGCCAGTAATTGCACTTCCTATAAATCTTTTGTTTCTCAATTCATTTTTGATAAATCATATTTTTAATATCTCTTGCTACTAATTTTACCAAATATTGACGACCAATTTTATGAAACTCTGCCATCAGCCTCCCAGGTAGAACCAAATGAAAAACTACTTCAATAACCAAAACAAACCCCCGCCCGCCACTCAAACCCTTGATTCTTGGCAAAAATACCGCCTCCGGAACCACCGGAGCTCGGCGCAATTACGCGCAAGAGAGCGCGCATGAAAGTTTCATTGAGCGCGACAATTCGGAGCAGCACGTGCCGCAATTCTCCGAGTGGTCCGGGCGCGTCGCCGTCGCAATAAATATATACATATATCAACGTCCGTATCCCATTACCGCGAAATTCGATCTTGGCGCATTTCTCGCCCTTGTGCTTGAGCGCCTGGAAATTCCTCACGTTGACCACCAGGGCCATGGTTCGGCGATTCGGGTGTCCCTCGTGGCCCGCTGCCCCCTCCGGTTCAATCGAGCCCGGAGTTTCGTTCACTCGCGGCCCGATCCGCACGTCGGCAGTCAAGCGTGGACGTAAGTCGCGCGTACGACTCGGCGCCTTCTGGGCGGCCCATCCCGCGCGACCTGTCGACACACCTGGCCATCCACAAACTGCGCGCGTTCGCGCCTTTAAGATTCTACCCGACGGACCGCGCGTAAGCTCGAGCGGCCCTCTTTCGGGTGCGCGCACATGCACACGCATGCGTGCGCCCCGCAGATCGTATATTGCGCTAATGTGACGTTGCCCGGTACCGCGGCGTGTCATCAATGCGTGACGTAATGACGAGCGGGCACGAAATCGCCGCGGTATTCATTCGGGGCATTCGTTGTGGGTCCGGAATGTTAGGGACGGGAATCGCCGAATGCGTACTGTTTGGGATATTCGTTGTTAGGGACGAGAGAAATCAATGCCTTTTTTTTTGTTACTTTGATTTAGATGGTTTTTAGAATGTAGGTTTTTCGTTGGAAGATTTAGGAAGAATTAATTTATCGAAATTTTAACACTTGAGATAAATTTGGAAAAACTTTATCATACATTGTGATAGTACGTATTATGTTTTTGACGATGTATGATGTAGATTTTACGACTATTGCCGAATTTTTTTGAACTTGAGTTTCTAGTGGAAGTTCATTCAATATTGTCAATCGTAATCGTGAAATTGTTCAATATATACAAAGAATAGAAGAAGTATCGATCTTATTTCAAATCAATATACAATTACTTATTCCATCGATATCAATTGAACAGAGTCGTCACGCTAATTCAACATCGATTAATATTAAATCAATATAAATATTCTCCATCGTCATCGATGCCAAACCAATATCAATAGTTTAAATAGATATATATTCAGCGCTAAATTAAGTATATATTCTTAATTCTCATTTGAAGTTGAACCAGTTTTAAAATTCATATTCGCAATTAGGACCTGATAAAATAGTCATATGAAATTGATATTGCAGAAGTTCGGTCTTACGATAACAATCTGATTGGCCGACATGATTCCCCCTGACGGCATCCAGTCTGGCAGTCGATAATGGTCTGTCAGGGTGTCGTTAGTCTGATTCGAATCCTGATGTGATTTCGGTCACAGCTCAATCGGACGGCCACTTTCCTGAACGCTTCTAATGAAATCCTAATGCGGATATCAATAATCAACTCTTCAGACATAATCATCATGAAAAACTTGCATATCTAACAGAATAAGACCGATTTAGCGTCTTCTAGAAAAATACAAACTCATCGTAGAAGCATCTCTTTACTCTTTCATACCCAAATAAATTATGGCATTATATGAAAAATTCTTTACTTTATCTCGATCTTCATCTACATTTTACGGACCATTTTTAGTACACCCAATACTTCACACAGGGATATCTAGTACCCTCACTTTAATAGAATATTTGTCGCCCATATTATCGTGGCGTAAACCAACTATAGTTCTATTCACGTTGCAAACATTTCGACTGAATCAATCGTCATATTTTCCAACAGAATTATAAATGACTCTTGAATAAAATTTCACTCGAGGAAACTTCTGAATCAGCGACTCGGAGATGTCGCAGAGTATGTAAAGCGACTAATAACAGGGAGACAGGTCTTTTAATAAAGCAAGATACCGTCTCGGGAGAAACATTACTTCCCGTCAGTTCGGCCTGCTTAAAAATTTTTCGTCCACCCCTGCTTCTGACAAAGGACATTTGATTTCGTCAAGGTGACGTGCTCAGACCCAAAGTTCGTCTCACGATCCGTACAAGTTATTCCCGAGTCGTACCTTGGCTGGCAAAGAGTTGTTTGAAAAAAGGAATAATAAAAAATCTGAACGCTCTTTCATCTTCGGGCCAAATTATAATTTGCTCATCGTCCTTTCAATTTATCAGCCTTCCTCGCTCGGAAGGTCAAAAGGACACTGCCCCGAGGACACGCTGCCATTTTTTATACGCCCCGCGCAATTTTTAAGTCAACTTGAACCGCCGCAAATTGTCTAAGGGTAATCAGTTTGCGCGAAGGGGAGCGGAGGAAGATAAACAAGGAGGGAAAGATAAATGAACGTAGCGACGGTATTTCAACCGCAGCGGTGGATTTTAATTAACGGCCACTGTTTCGTGTTGCAGTTCACTTTCGCAACACGTGTTATAGTTGCTTAACAAAGTCATCAGTCACTTCCTATTGACACACCTATATTGGAGGAAGCGGTATAAGTCACTGCACGGCGCGACTAAATATCAGGCCGAAAAAAAAAAAAAAAAACTTTTCGATTGCAACGAGATATCGTCGCGGCCTCGATTTTCACGCCCGTAATGCAGTGTAAAGTGACAAAGTGGTCGGTACTAAAGGTAAAGATGCATTGCGATTTTTAATGGATTCGAACTTGAACGATGTCATGTACTGACCTTTCGTAATGAAGTGAAAGGTAAGTTCGTCGACTTTGCTGTTTACCTTCGGGCGAGCCGAAATACTTGTTCCGCGAAATGGAAAAATGTTTGTTGCACTGATCGCCGTTGATCGAAAATGAGTTCTGTTAGTTTTGTTGAAAATAGTTTGAAACGTTTCCTTTTCTTTTGTCTCTTTTTTTTGTTATTTATTTCTCTTCTTTTATCTTAATTTTAAAGATTTTAAAATCAAATCCCAGTAGCTTTTACTTTTTGAACGAACATTGAAAATAATTTAGTTGCAAGTGCAAATTTTGAAGTGGAGTAAGTCAAATTTGGTGGCTTGTTTTAGAGGAAAAATTAGCATAGAGATATTGGGAATACTGGTATCCCTGTCAACTTTCACCAAGTTCGAAAAAATTGCGCAACGTTTGTAAGTTTTACGACGGATAACGTATCTTTTACGAAAACTTTACTTTCAAAGATCCGCCCAACGTTTTATTATCCTGATTCAATCTTGTATCAAAGAATGGCCGAAGAACGACGATTATGAACACTGTAAAACTTCGTATGAAATATTACATTAATTGGAGAGCATAACAATAAATTACTTGAATGATCAACTAAATAATAAATGCAAACTTTTGATGCAGTCGAAAATTCTACTTCACTCTTCAAACTTTCTTATCATCAAAATTACGCTAACGCATTGAATCGCTTCACGCGAGCCAAATTTATTAAATTTCCTCGGCCACTAGGTATACTTAAACATCCCACTTAATCATGATTTTCTGTCCATTTTCATTAAACGCTAACACATTGTTAAGTGCGCGTAACGCGGCGATATTTCGTAGCAAAACGATTCGCAGTTAAAATTAATGTTGAATAAAAGATTTATTATTATTATTATTATTATTATTATTATTATCATTATTATTATTATTATTATTATTATTATTTTCATTATTATTAATATTGGTGTTATGTGTAAATGAGAAATAATTGCGTTTCATAGCACGCTCTTTTACTCAATCCAAGTCACTTTTTCTTACGTAAATATCTGATACTCAAACAAACGTCAATTTACGCGGCTTTATTGTTAGTTTTGTTATTTGTGGTTCCACGAATCGTTTAAAGCCGTATAAAAAAGTCTACTGAAACGGAAGTTAAGCGCGATGAAAAAACAGTAAAGATGTGAGAGAATGATATTCAAATAGTTGATGGGTGATTGACGCGTGCCAGAAGTTGACTTCAACGCGACAACAAAGTTAAAGCGCGATAACTTCAGTAACTGACTGTAATTGATTTCATAATATGAATGAAAACAAAATTGAATGACAATTAATCAATTGAAAATATACATGCTGATTATATTTTTAATCTTATAATGTAATTTTTTGAGTGCAGGAAATTGGGATTGTTTTCTGTAATAAATTATCTATAAATGTAATAACATTATAAATGTGTACCTTATAAATTAAATTTACAACATAGTCATTAACAGTAGGTTTTAATATAAAACATTATTTCATGTTGATCCATTATATTTCCATACAAGTTTAATGTTTAAAACGTGTATAAAAATTGTTATTGTTTTCTAGTAAATTAAAAAAGAATAAAAGTGATTTTTTTTTTAAATATTTTAATTGCGTGAGAAAATATTGTCCATTCTTTCGATCGTATTTTCAGAACAAGAAATGCCAAGTATATTTCGTGAATGATATAATTCAATATTCTTGAAACGATATCACAATCATAGCATGCCATTTGGGATCGTTCGTCAATCATCGAAACATTAGCAAATGAACGGCTCGAAAATAATTAAATTGCAATCACATGATATCTCCTCAAATTGTCGATCATTTTGCCAATTTCCATTCCGCAAATAAGACCTTCAGTTCGATTGACTAAAAACCCTGTTACGAAATTTTTTTATCAAAGAGTCGAAATTAAATTTGGTTTTCGTTTTTCTCTAAACGATTCATACAAACTATTTTCTATTCATTTTTTATTGAATTCGTTTTATTGTAAATCGTGATTAGCTCAACTAAAATCATAATAAATCATTAATAAATCGATTCTTAATCGATTATTAATTATAACATTTTTTATTACTTAATATTTTCAATAATTCCGTTGCATGAACGATGAATCGTTGCAAAAAATTAAACTCCAGAAGTCATAAAAAATTCGTATCGATATTCAAATCAGAAACGTAAGAACCAAATAAGTCGTCGTCGTGGCTATTCGAAATGAAAAACGTTCGACGTTATGTAAATGTGAAATGTCTATAAATTGGGGGGAGGAAACATTTGAGGATGTAAAGGTCAAACTCAGGTGTGCAGCTCGTACGCCTAGGGGTTCGTTTTTCGGCTATGCCGGGGTCGATCAATAATAGAATGGTGGTAGCTGGGATTTCTCAGCGCCATCATACCATTAATGTCGGAACTAACAACTGTTGCTTCCGTCTCGCAACTCAACTGTTCGCTTTTTCTTTCAAAATTACACGACCGGTAAGAATGTAAAGTAAATTTCAGAAAAAATATAATGATCCGTCCAGACAGTTATTTCACTTCGATACGCCGGGGAAATGAAGATACAAAGTAGCCACACTCTATTTCGATTCAAGTGGATTTTCACATTTAGCAATCGCTTCGCTGACCAATCGTATTATGCAGCGCGAATAATATTATGCAATTACGTAGTATTCAATTAACATTTACAGAAAATGTAATTAGGTTTCGTTTTACAAATAAAACTTAATGATAGGTAATTAGCACGGAAATTTAAAGCACTTGTTTGGCAATGTTGTAAATTCTGCTGTATGTTAATTAGATTTGACCTTTAATTACCGTTCAATGTTTTAGGTGTGTGTGTGAGATGGTATTCGATGGTTTTAAATTATTGTTACAATTGGTTAAACGAGAAATCGAAAAGATCTAATTTATATAAGAGAATAAATTAAGGTTTTCCGTACGTCCATGTAGTTGAAACATAATTTTCAACCAATTTAAAACGTGAATTCCCATTTGATGATTCAAGTCTTTATTGTCGAAAACAATATTTTTTTTCATTATTTATGAATTCCGTTCCCTTCCTTTGAAATACTCAATAATAAAAGTATTTTCAATATTTCAATCATAAACATTTTTACCTTCTCAATTTACATTCATAAAGATACAACGTTGCTCTTTCAACATGAAATGAACAATTTTCTCGTAACATGATTTACTTTAATATAAAACGATTAAAAAAAAAAAAAAAAAAAAAAAAAAAAACTGACATTTTGAGTGAAATCAAAAACATTAACAAAAAAAAAAAAAAACTCTTAAAAAAAACTAAACGCCCCACCACAATTACACAGAAATAAACATTATTAACAAACATTGCAAAAAAATATACACAACACTTATAACAACAGATATACGAACAGAACTATATTCATCAAAATCATATACCAACAGTTCACAGTATAAGTA
>JABFOV010001588.1:0-24290 GCA_022817685.1 Aradophagus sp. ZL-2020
GTCGACTTACCCGTTTGACACAAAATGATAGTGAAAACAGAAACCTTCACACGGTTCACACGGGTAAGTCGACCCGTCTCGGGAGTGACCCACACGGGTCACACGGGTAAGTCAACCAGTTGGGGGTGTCCCACACGGGTAAGTCGACCCGTTTGGGCCGAAGATACTCGATCACGGGTACACGGGTCACACGAGTTACACGGGTCGACTGTCAATAGACACTCCCTAAAAATAAAGAACGATACATTTGGTATTATTGGAATTATTCATGTACATGATTTTTAATAGAGGAATAATTAATTTTATTGACCTTAAAAATATGGTGAGGCAACCAAAAACGACCAGTTTAAAAAATTATTCTCGGTAAAAATTGAAATTGATGCTGAAATTGGAATAGTTCAGATCTATAACAACAAATTTTGATGTGGGAAATTATTTGTATATTAAATTCAATGTAAGGCAAAATATTGCATCAATATTTTTCCTTATAGAATAAGTTTTTTTTTTTCAAATTTTGAGGAAAAATTAAATGTATATATTTTTACATCAATTTTAATTTTCAAATTTCATTTAATTCTTTTAAAGATAAACTTCAGTACACAAAAATTAATACCCAATTAATATAATTTTCGTACTAATAATTGTATTCTCATTTCTTTATAGAACTCATGAAGTTCGATGCGATTACAATAGACAAACTATTGACAGAAAAAAATCCTGCAGATCAGCTTCTACGATTGTGGGAGAGATATAATCATACTGTCATCGAATTATTAACACTCTTATTTAAAATGAAACTATACAGAGAAGTACTGATGCTAAAACCATTCGTAGACAGTAAATACCACAAATTTATCCCGAGTGAAGAAAAAATTCAGGAAAAAGAAAGAAAGGCGAAGCTTAAAGCTCAAAAGCGAGTACGATTCGCTGATAAATTGTGTGTCGTCTATGAGTACGAATCGTCAGGGAAGGAAAAAGAAGTTTCCAAATCAGGTATGTACAAATTCCAAACATATCAATATTTCTTCATATTTTACTAGTCATTAAGAACCAAATTTACACGTTTTTTTACAAAATTATTGTACTTGCAGACAAATGTAACCAAACAGAGTCTGGATCCCATCAAAAGTCACTTGGCAAAGAGGATAACAGCTCTAAGATGGTGAATTCGGATCTCTCATCTAAAGTAGCTAGCTTGGAATTAAAGGAAGGCTGCTTACAATTGGAGGATTTAGATAAAAAAAGCAAAGTCCGCAAAACTCTTACTGAGCTACTGGCTTCTGAGGATGTTGCTAACGAAGCCCATATTCCCAAAGCGTCGTTTGAAGAGCTGAAAGAAGCGACGAACAACTGGGACTCGGCCAACATGTTAGGAAAAGGAGGATTTGGCAGCGTTTACCACGGTAAATACCAATTCTTTATAATAAAAAAATAGCAATTTAATAAAAGAAAGTTTCCAAATTACCTTTCTCTATTTCATTGTTTTGTATTCTATCCTATTTTTAATTGAACATGTGATAAAGTAATTTGTATTTGCTGTTACAGGAATTTGGAAAAATACTAAAGTCGCTGTCAAAAGAATAGAATGCAACAAGCTTCAAGGAGAACAAGCTCGAAAAGAACAATGGGTCCAATTAAAACGTGAATTGGTGGTACTGAGTTCACGAATTCACGAAAACATAGTCTTGCTGTACGCTTTTAGCGCCGATGAAAATATGCCATGTCTAGTGTATCAGTTCATGGAAAATGGAACATTGCGGCAAAGACTTTCGGCTCGAGATTCGAGGCCACCATTGTTTTGGATGCAACGACATCACATCGCACTGGGGGTAGCTCGAGGCCTACAGTATTTACACACCGTTGGCGAAAAACCATTGATACACTCAGATATCAAGTCCGATAACATCTTATTGGACAAAGACTTCAACCCAAAGCTGGGAGACTTTGGTTTGGTCCGAGAAGGAGAACATGATAAAGCAATAGTTGTAAGTATAAATATCATCAAAGATTGCAATAACGTAATTATCAGATTTTATTTCTTTTGACATAAAATTAATTTTGATTTGCTTCTTTTTCCTTTAGATTGATCGACCGGCTGGAACCAGGCCATATTTACCACCGGAATATATTGCTGACAAACTCTTTTCTACCAAAGTCGACGTGTTCAGTTACGGGGTGGTACTGTACGAAATGGCGACAGGAATGTTCGCGTATAATCCTCATCTTCCTGAGAAACTACTTTGGAAGTACGTGGAAAATTATCCACTGGCGAATATCATGTCGCTCATGGACTCCAGAATACCTTGTAATGTTCCAACGGTGTTTTGGAATTTGATTAAATTAGGTCGCTTGTGTTGTGCTCAAGATACGAATCTTAGACCGAATATGGCATTAATATTTAATGCTTTCAATAAAATTACTACTAATAATAATAATAATAATAATTAATAATTATAATAACATAATTTAACACAATTATAAAATATATAAATTTTTGTACACATGTATATATTTATAATAATGTAATTACTAATTTTTGTATATTTATATTTATATTGTATGTTGTATATGTATATTTGTAGATGATACAGTCAAAGCTATTACGTTGTCCGCTCTCAAGTTGTACTCGTTTTTATAGACTGAAAATCTGTTAGCTTTTCCGTTTTCAACACATTTGACTGGTTGAAAATTAAATTTTTTAATTTTGGTTAACTATTCTATGAAAGCAATTTTATGACTAATTAGTCCTAAAAACGTGACAGCTTTGACTGTATAATTTAAATATTGTCTGCGAGAAATTATAAATCAATTATAAAGATGTCCCTAATAGCAAAAAACAATTTCAAAATATGTAATGTTACTATGTTAAAATATGTTTTACTAATTTGTTGCAATATTTTAAAAAAATCTAATGTCTTAATAGATAGTTTATAAAAAATATTTTAAAAACATTTTCATATGTAAAATATTTCCATATAATTTATAATTTATGCAGACAATACTGTTTAAAATTTTTGAACATATGTTTGAAAAAAGTTAAAAATATTTTATACATGAAAATATTTAAAATATTTTGTAATATTTATAAGAAATTTTCAATTTGATCTCTGTAGGACATTAGACATTTAAAAAATATTTTTTTAAGAGATATTTTGAATTTATTTTTTGCTATTAGGGGAGTATTGTATTTTTATATTTATTTTTATTTATATTTATATAGAGTCTTCTTCGTATTTATTAATATTTATTGTAATAAAAAATTATATTTATATAAACAAAACAAGCACAGGCATTATTTATTTTAAATAGAATAATAATATTTATTTTAAATGAGAATTAATAGATGCTTCTAATCTACATTATTATTGCTGTTTACATTGAAAAAAATGTCAACTCATTTTTCCCTTAAATTTGAGTAACATGTTCTATAAGGCAAATTCGCAAATGCATTGAAACAAAAAACTTTGAATACTACTACATATATTCATCTTTTTCCTCCAACTTGAGGCACTTCATAGATTGTGTAATTTAAATACATACAATTTTCATCTTATAAATGTAATAATTTACTTATATATTCCACATTTACTCTAATTAGAAAGGAACATTGAATAAAATTTTCTTTTTGTTTTTCTACAATAAAATATTGAAATCATGTATTATTTATTGATTAACATTTCCTCATTATTAAAGAAATTTCTTCCCTTTTTTTTCAAATAATGTATTAAGAAATTTGTTATGAAAAAAGACACTAGCTCCGTGGTAGCAGACATTCGTCGTCCTCTAAATCTACCTTAATATTTTTATACATACGAGTTTTATTGCATTAACTTATTAATTTAAAACATTTGTAATCAACCTTCCTAATTCAAATAATCTAAAATCTGAATAAAAGTAAAACGATGTTAGACGGAGGGAAAAATAGATCTCACGCTTTCTCCGTCAGCAAAGTGCCTTATATTCCCTTGGTATAAGTTGCTTTGGTAGCCGACAGAGGCGCTGTTCGCAAATTTCCTTAAATCTCAGTGTTGTTTGACGTTCGTTGCTATCAGTTGAAACAACAAAAAAGACAAAAAGGTTCTCCCGAAATGTCAAAATTGCGCTGTGTGAAATAGCATGTCGTTTTGAAGTAGTTATAACAAGACTGCGTATACGTAATATATTTATCATTTAATGATAAATTATTTTCTTATGACGGCGCAAGAAATGATGGTATACAATTTGCTAACAAAGGTGATTTCTGCGAAAGACTTAGTTGATTACTGAATTTTGTAAGTACATGTTATAATAAAAATCCACTATTAATATATTGTTTGTCCCAAGCGTCTACACGAATTTTTACTGATTTTTTGAGTTGAGTTTGAGGTCTGATAACCTGTAGTTGAATACTGTCTAGCATTCACTTCCTGATTTATTGGAAGAGATATTGCTATTTTGAAGTATATTATTCTGTTGTCAACTTTTGATGCCAATAATAATCACAAAAGGTATAAAAAATTATTAACTACTTCAATCGATTTCAATGTATAGTTTATTCTTATTGATTTTATATTTGTTCAAACAAATTAAAAAGTTAATACTTTTTTATTGATCTTGTGTTCATTAAAGCCATTCATAAGTTGTATAAAATATGTGTAATTTTATAAGTTATTTAAATTGAACCTAAAAATTGATCATTATATATTTTAAATTAATATGTAATAAAGTAATGAATAATCACTGTAAATTTGATTTTATTTGATAATTTTCAAAGTAAAAGTTTACAAACATGTTTTTGTAAACAAGTTCTTTTTATTATATCTCAGGAAACTTATAAAGAACTTTAATTATAATCGAATTTACAAAAAAAGGTATTTAATTGAGTTTTCAATTGGATTCATTATTGGATCATTGGATTAATTAGTCTTTAATTGGATTCAATTGTTTTAATTGTTATCTATCTTCAAACGACGCTCATATGTCTTTAATATATTTGTATAATTGGTTTTACTACTAAAAACATCATGTCATTTAAATAAAATATTCACCGAAATATACATTATTCATTAATGATTAAATGTAATTGAAAGCATTTAGAAAGATGATTAAAATTATATTTCTTTTTGAGATTAAAAATAATATATAATTTAAAATAATTAAAAATAATTTTTTTCAGTGAAATGGATATTTGAAAAAATGTTTGTTATGTGACATTTAAAACATTTGAGAATAAAAATCAGAAACCAAGGGTCAAATAATGGCTACGTTTTGTCGACACTGGCGGTTGTGGATTTTGCCAGTATTGACATGTTTATATGCACTACTGATAATTATTCTGGTACCCATTTTATTATCTAATTCCATAAAGAATGGATTCAAAAAGCAAGACCAAGGTGCTTTGGTTGGTGGTGCCTTTGTACTCCTTGCATTACCAATCGCGTTTTATGAAATTGTTCAGCACATGATACACTATACTCAACCCAGATTACAAAAATATATCATAAGGTATCATATTATAACATGGAAAATACAAAATGATAATCAAATATAATACAATAAAAATTAAATAAAAGTATAATTATATTCTCTCATATTTCATTGTCTTTTTTTTTGTTTTAGAATTTTGTGGATGGTACCTATATATGCTGTGAATGCGGTAAGTAATAACATGTAATTATAAACAGAGGCTGCTGCTTATTCAAAAAAAACAAAAGCTTGTATTCAGCAATCTTTGATGATATTAATATAGTTGAGCAATTTTGAAATTTGTACAATTAATTACAGTTGAAATTAAAATTGTATCATGAGATATTAATTTTTCAGTGGCTTGGATTAGTATACCCTGAAGGAAGTATATATGTGGACAGTTTGAGAGAATGTTATGAGGCATACGTCATTTATAATTTCATGATGTATTTACTCGCATATTTGAATGCCGATCATCAGCTAGAACATAGACTGGAAATTTCACCTCAAATACGCCACATGTTTCCACTTTGCTGTTTGCCTGACTGGGAAATGGGAAGAGAATTTGTGCACATGTGCAAACATGGAATTTTACAGTACACTGCAGTGAGGCCTATTTCTACCTTAATTTCATTGTACGTTATATTAGTTATATATATAAAAAAACATCCATGTAAAATAATAGTAAATGTATATAAATATAAAAATTAAATTTCTTTTCAGTATATGTGAATTAAATGGTGTGTATGGAGAAGGTGAATTTCGTGGCGATACGGCTTTTCCGTACATGATCGCTCTGAACAATTTATCACAATTTGTGGCAATGTACTGTTTGGTACTTTTCTACAGAGCCAATTCTGAAGCACTGAAACCAATGCAACCAATTGGTAAATTTTTATGTATCAAGGCTGTGGTATTTTTCTCATTTTTGTAAGTACTCGTTTATGCTTTTCTATCTTCTAATAAGTATTGCATATAACCATATCGAAAGAAAATTAATGTTCGTTTTGTTGTCTTTTTTCAGCCAGGGAGTACTGATTGCTATGCTAGTATATTTTGGTGTGATTTCAAGTGTTTTTGATACAGATAATACAACTGACATCAAACATATCTCTGCCAAACTACAGGATTTTCTTATTTGCATAGAAATGTTTTTAGCTGCTGTGGCTCATCATTACAGTTTTAGTTACAAACCTTATGTAAGTCTAGCGCAAAGCCAGGCGTGGTGGGATGCTTTCAGGTAATAATTTTTAACTAAATAGGCGATATTTAAAATAAAAATTATTTTATACATTTATATTTTAATAATTTTAAAGAATGAATTAATCATTTGAGCTTAAAAATATCAATGTGTGTATTTTCTAATGTTTTTTATAGAGCAATGTGGGACGTTTCTGATGTCCATAATGACATTAAAGAACACCTTGGAGTGGTTGGCTCTTCTCTGAGTCGGCGTATTCGTGGACGAAATATGTATCAACAGACTTGGAGTAGTGCTACCGAACGAACATCTTTGCTGCCAGAATCACTACTCCCTGTTACGGTTCGAAGTGCACCAGCAACTTGTTCAGGATACCACGCTAGTGATTCTGAACAAAATGACAGTCCTGTTTCACCTGACGTTACCTCAGAAAAAATTGACAACAATCCTATTGTCACGTAACGAACGTTTTGTAACAAAACCAATGTGAAGAATACTATATCAAATGTAACTTTTGCTCAACTGTCGTCGTATGAAATATGATAAACAGTTGTAGAAAAATTGAAGTTCTCCGTTGTAGTTTGATACGATATTCACATTCTTTTTGTTGGTAACAACCGTTACGTTTAACAATACATTTATTTATTTTTTTTTCTTTCTGTACGACGAGCTCAATAAGACAAATTTATTACACATATATTTTTGTATAAGATTTAACAAGAGAAAGACGACGACAGTTAAGAATGACCCATTAACAATAACCAAATACCCTCAATGCGTCCATTGATTAACGCCTTTGTATATATGTACATATTTTTTTCTTTTGTGTATTATATTTATCTAGAAGATCAAAGTGAGAAAAACTAATTTGTTTGTTTTAGGATTATATTTTGGTTTTGAATTTTGATATAAATAGGAATGGTCGAAAATTTTTTAAAGTTAGAAAATGGATAACTAATAAGGCATGGATTAAAATGATTTGAGAATTCAATATTTGAAATGATAGAATTTCGTTATTGTAGAAAAAGAGCACAAACAATGTTAAAGTAAAAACAAACATTACTTTTATTGATATATTTTTTTCAGAACGTTATATGTTGAAGATGAATTGATCAAATTCTACTTTTTTCTTCATAATACATGATAAACATCTCACAACATGATTGTATTTTTTAAATTAAATTAAATTGAAATTATGTTTTTTGTTAAACTATAAGACATTTTTTTCTTCTTTTAATTTGTCTAAAAAGTCATTTTTTATGACTTTAAATTATGAAATGAAAGCTAACTTTTTTAATTTACATCAATAATTGTAATAACTCATGTCATATAAGTTATCCACTACCCAATTTTTTATTAAATTCCAAAAATTTGTTCTATTATTGAATATTGTATTATTTTTATTTTTTATTTATTCATTACTTTTACTGTTAAATCGTTGATTGAAATATGATTCACATAAGAAGAATTTAATTTGGTTGTATATGCAAATTGAAAGAATTCATACAATACATATTTGCATTAAATAATAATTATATTTTGGGAATATATATGACTTATGCAAGTACACATTGTAATCAATATTTGTGATACACGTATGTGAGACATATATTTTAAAAACAATCTTTCATTTTCTAATCTTAAACCCCTCCACTAGTGTCGATAAGGATATCTCGAGTGAAGAAAAAACGCCCTTCGGTTGAAATGTCGTGACAACTTTTAATTAAAGATTATTATACCAACATGTTTTAAGGTACAGTGATTCGTAAATTCTTACTTATAAAATTTAGTTTTATCCAGAATACTATTAGTAATATATACAAAAGTTTTAAATTTCATCATTAATATCCATTTGTTATTCTGAAAATGGAATTATACAATAAATATGACGGATTTAAAATTGTGATTCAATTGAATTTAATAAAATTATGTGTGCAAAAGTCTTTTATATAATATTTTAATTGTTTTGTACAAATAAGAATTATATCTTGATGCATATACATGTAAAATAATCATCGGTCAGTTTTCATAAATATTTTTAATTAAGCGAGAATAACTTTTACGCACTTTTTAATTAGATTACAGCTAGTTTTCGTTTCAGCAATCAACAAGATATACCGTCTCAGCGATAAAGTTTTTATCACACGAGATATCACTTTTTGAATAGTAAAGTGGTTAGATTAATAGATGTTCAATACTGACAATTTGTCAACTGTCAATTGAAAAATACTAGAAGAAAAACAGAAAATGGTGCATTCAACTTCTCCTAAGGACACTACGTATAAAAATATACGATTAATGTTAATAAAATTGTGTTTTTTATGCGACAGATGTATTGCCAAACAAGGGCAAAGAATGTGAAATCTAATTCTTGAATCCAATTGATTACTTAACGTATCAATTATTAAAATTTTACGAGACGAAATTAAAAAATCAAAAGGAAATAATTAGAACAATTTGAGATTTAGTTTTGAAACGCAAGTGTCACAACTGAGATGCTTTTAGTGTCTTAACATTCAGAAATGTCTCAGAATGAGATACTTGTTTTTGGTATGTAATTTCTAAACTCATTTTGAGAAAATTTAAATATCTTGATAAATTTAGAAATCAGCCAGAAACAATGTAATTAGTTTAAGAGGCAATGAAACAGAGGAAAAATCAGTTTTTCGGGTAGTCGATTTAAAGTTTGTCTGAAGTCGTATTTTTAGAAGGATTTGAATGTTTGTGGCGTAATATGAAATGCAGTGATTTTAGGTTCGAGACCTTTTTGATGAGATTACGTTTTTAACAAATGAAATACTTCGAAGATGCAAAAATTGACATCCGATGTAAGGTGTAATCCTTGTGTATCTTAATTGTAAACATTCATTTGTTGTTATAATTTATATTACCAATGATAAATTACCAAATATTTGTATATAAGACATTTATACCAAGCTAAAATGATCAATAAAATGTTATTTATACATACGGCACGTTGCATTCTTTTCTTTCATTTTGCTTTAATTATTAGATTATCATTACATGTACGAGTTTCCCATCAAATTCAGAGAATTTTGTGGGAAACTCGTACATGACAAACTGAAACTGATTCATAAATTTTTTCAAAGACAAAGTTAGAGTCATACTTTTAAAAAATACTACACTAACAAAATTGTTTAAACAAATCTTAAACTATTAAATATAATATCAGCTTCTGTTAAAAAAATTTAATGCAACTGTAGAAACGTTACACTGAAGTTATTTTCGAAATTACTTCCACTTGGAATCATTTATAAATTATTTTTATGAATAAAAACTTCATATGTTTTTACGGATTTATCGACTATCGATAAAAATTGTAGATTCCTAGTTAACGTCATCATATGACCATGAAGTTATGATCAGTAACTGTAAGCTAGTCGGCGTGTGACATCATATGTTATTCTTAATCTCAAGTTCCCATGTTTTTTAAATTGCAGTGTTTTTACGCGGTCAACTAATTTACCGAAAAATCTCTGTCACAAAATTCTAATTCTTGTAACTTTATCTTTGTTCAACAATTTGTCGATAACGCAGTTTTCAGTGATATTGTTATATCATTTGTATTCTATTAAATATATCTGTATAAACATAAATAATTGTTGATAATGTCTCAGCACTATTACCCGTTCAAGGTGAGCTTCAAGATTTTAAGTTAACACTTATAATTCCTCTCTTTTCATTTATGTTAACATAATTAGAATAAAAAGCAATGTGTATTGTTTTGTTGTAGTACAATTTGAATTATTTTTTAAATGTAGCTATTTTATCGTTAGTTACTGGGTGTGTCTACTAATTTACAGCGGTGTACTAGATGAGTCAGTTTACCTTTGTTCAATATATATACACGCATAAATGCATGTATATATATTTTATGTATGTCATTTTTTATAATAATATATTTTATAGACTAGAAATCCAAAGGCCGTAAAAATGCTATTTGAAAACTTCACGACTTTGTTTTTGTAAATATGTTTAATTTCATTATTAGATTCATCAGTGCATCACAGATAAATTAGTCATTGATCCAATTGTTCACTAATGAATCATTGTATTATTTTTCATAATTTTTATAAATTAATTTATGAAAAATGTTATTGCAAACAAAAACAGGTAAAGAAATGTTTATAAAATTATTTATATATTTTTTTAAATACTAAATGCAAATTTATATTTAATATATTTATCAACTTTTGTACTCTCAATTAAAAGCAAATCATTTCATTTCAATGTTATTTCACGATAGCGAGAAATATATTTTTTGTTTTAAGTGAAACCTGTTCAATATTGTGAAATTTAATGAATATTCAACGAATACGAATCCGAAAATACGTGGCGAATATTTGGACGCCAAATATTGCACAAATTAAATCAACGTTTTTTCTTATTCAATTCATCAGAAAAATTAACTTCTCCTTTAGTATATTATCACTTTAGTTGCGCTTTTCGTACATAAGGAGCGATATATTTTCAGCGACAGATGCAGCTTCGAGTGATGCGTTATAAATTTAAAGTAATCGATAATGGGGATATTCGCTAAACCACAAACATACTTTCGATAATATTTGATAAATATGACTGGTGAAATTATTAATACCAACAATGATATTTTTTTAGATTAATATAAGCATGAAAAAATATGAAATAATTGACAATGGATACAAATATATTATTATATAATAAAATGACGTTTATTTAATTCTTAATTCTCGTGTGCAGACTTAGAAAATATTATTTTTAATTTAAATTGAAATTTTAATAAAAAATATAAAATCTTACATAACAATATTAATTTCGAAGTTGAAATTTTAATTATTATATTACGTAACGAGGAAAAAATGAGTTTTAAGTTGGTTGAAGGGTTACCAACATAAAAGTTATTTTTACCGAGTTAAGTACGATATTTTTCTTATCGGAAAAGTAAAATATGGTTGGTATCACGAGCCAAAGGTGAGTGACATTTTATTTTCGAGTTAAGAAAAAGTATTATAGAGTGAGTTTCAAAGTGAGTTGGAAAATTGTTTTGAGAAAAAATATGTTTGAAAGACTTCTGCGATTGTTATGAAAACCATTGAAAACCATTTGAATAAAAAAAATTACCATTGAAAAAAAAACATCCTCTTTGTAATATTTTTTGATTCTCCTGGTGAACAACAAACTGGATTGTAATAATTTTTCAGTGCACACCAACCGTGTATCCAGCTGAAGGATTTGATGCTAACGCGGATGCTGTGCTTCTACGCGAGGCTATGAAAAATTTCGGCACTGACGAGAAAACTATAATAAATATCATCACTAACCGTGGTATCGTGCAACGCTTAGAAATCGCAGAAGCGTATAAAACTTTGTTCGGTCGAGATTTAGTCGCTGATTTTAAAAGCGAATTGTCAGGGAAATTCGAGGATGTGATAGTTTCTCTTATGACACCTCTACCTCATTATTACGCTAAAGTACTCCACGATGCTATACAGGGATTAGGAACTGACGAGGAAGCTATTATAGAAGTGCTTTGTACTCTCAGCAATTATGGAATCAAAACAGTTTGTGCCTTCTACGAACAAGGTTCGTATAATCATTTAAATTTAATAAAGTATTGTACTTAAAAGTACTTACTTACTTCAAAGTACTTACTTGTTGACAATAAAAGTGGATGGTAGGCCGACGTCCGATGCAGTTTCAGTCACAATTGGCAAGACGTCAGCTTGGAACTGGCATACAACACTCGAACGACCTAAACGCTTATTAATCTGAAAAAAAAGTAAAATTATTACATGTGAAGATGTTTTTCAATCATATAAACTACCATTTATTTATATCTTTGTTTCACGTAAAATAATTTTCTTATTTAATTGTGTATTTTGTTATTTAATTTATTAGTATTACTATCCGAATTTTTCCATCCGAATTTCAACATCTGACTGTTGTTTCGGAAAAACATAAAGCGAATACAGATGGAGTTTTAAAGTTTGGAAAAATAAATCAAGCAAAACTGATCAGGGATTGCTCAAAAACACTATTTAGATGTTTGAATCTGCATAGAAACTACATCTCGTTCCATTATTTCGAATAATAATTTCAATTGTTGATTTCTTCCAGTCATATAAATAGATGTTATTGAATAAAATGGATTTTAGTAATTATTATAATTTTATCTACTAATATATAATATATTATATATTATAATATAAGATATTATAATTTTATCTGCTATATATAATAATTTTATACTTTAGTTTATGGCAAACGTCTTGAACGTGACATAAAGGGAGATACATCTGGTCATTTTAAACGGCTACTAGTATCGCTTCTGCAAGGCAACAGAAGTGAAAATCAGACTATTGATCATAAACAAGCAATGGAAGATGCAAAAGCATTGTATGAAGCAGGTGATTATAAATATATATCTCGTACGAATTCTATGCGAAATATATTTACTAAATCAATAAAGAAATGTGCATTATTACAGTACATTTTTCAAGGGACTAGAAATTAAAGTTAAAAGAAACATTATTTGCAGGAGAAAAAAAGTGGGGAACGGATGAACACGTGTTTAATAATATTTTAGTAACTCGCAGTTTTCAACAACTCAGACAGACATTCCTTGAATATGAAAAGCTTACTGGACACGATATTGAAGTTGCCATTAAAAAGGAATTCTCTGGTGATATCGGAAATGCATTACTTGCACTAGGTATTTGAACACTTAAATATATGTTTAATTATCAAATTTGATTTTAAATTTCTTGATACTAAATAAACATTCTTAACTCTTTTAGTAATGTGCGTAAAGTCTAAAACTGGATTTTTCGCAAAGAAATTATACAAGAGCATGCATGGACTAGGTACCGATGATCGCACATTGATCAGAATTGTAGTTTCTCGCAGCGAAATAGACCTTGGTGATATTAAAAAGACATTTGAAGAACAGTATAACAAATCATTGGAATCTTTTATTGAGGTAATGGTATATTTTATCGTAATCGTAATAGAAATTTTATATACCAGGCAATAATTCTAAAACTTTTTAAAATAATATATTATTAAAAAATAATAATATTAGTTATGATAATATAAAATAGAACACGAAGAAAAAGTTCATTCAAATGTATATAATTTAAGTTTAATTCAAATGAATTGTATTGAATTGAAACATGTGTTTTAATTGTTTCAGGGCGATACTTCGGGTGACTACAAACGTGCTCTTCTATCTATTGTCAGTGCCTAAGTATGATTTTTCAAGAACGATAACAAAAATTCGAAAACTAATTACAAATCTTTCGCCTTACTAAGAATTATATTATGATATTTTTCTTATCGAGGCCGCGAAACAATTGTCTTAAAAATGAAGTAGTACATCTCTAACACGTTTCTAAGATATCGTAAAAATTTTGGGAACGATACAATTAAATGATTGCGACACAACGAAATGAATATCCGATCCAAAGGGCAATTTAATGTTTACTAGTCCATAAGGATTTTACAAAATTATCAATTATTAAATGCATTACATTATTAATTTCAATGAAATCGGCATTTAATTTTATTCAATTTTAAAACACGACAAAATAAATTTTTATAATCAAATAACGAAATTAATTGATGTAGAAATTTTTATTTGTTCAGAACATTTGTGATGATTTGCGAGAAAAAGTTTAATAAAACATAATTTTACAATATTTGTCATTATTGTTTATCATTTGCAATTTAACGATGTGCATTAAGTATATGCAAAAAAAAGGACCTACAAATATTATTGTTGTGAAATTTCAAAATTTCTAAACTAATCCATAAGAATAATAACAAAGGCAAAAGATTTTACTGCATTTTTTTCGTGAATTGTTCCAAACCGTTCGATGAACATTATGGTCGAAATGGTTGTGTATTGGTTATACCAAACAACAAAGAGAGGTAATGGAATGTCGTTTTTCATGATAAGAATGCTCTTAAATATTTCAAGTATTTTTAAATTAAATAGTATTTAATTACATCTGTCCATTATAATGAATGTACAAATAAATTATTATGCCAACGTAACTTCGACATTTGACTAATACTATGTAAATTTACAGCGAAAAATTTAAATTAGCTACTTATATCGACTGAAATATACTTAATGCAAGATTTGTTTTTAATAATTGTGTTGTGTATGCTGAGATGCACAGAGTTGGTGTTTATTTTCCGTCCGGTGGAGGTTCCATAGCCTTACACATTTGAAATAAAACCGACTATTCTAAGGAGATGACATTAGTCTTAAACTCCATTTTTGTTATCCTGAATGCTAAATGCATCTTTAAAACAAGCGTGAGAAGCACAAAAAACGCCAGAGTGAATCGCGTACTTAAACGTAAATAACTATTTTGCACCCTCTGTATGAAAATGTAAAACTATGATAAATGATAAACTTGTATTTTTTGCAAAATATAAAAGCAAATGTACGGTGCAAAGTATACATTTTGTCACGGGCGCGATAACAATGAATGAAAGTTAAGTTAGCCTTAGTAATTTGCTTCGCGGCTTTGATGCGAAAATTACTATTACTAAGCTGTTGAATCAGTCGGTATTTTTACGCTTTGATTATTAGTGCTCTGAAGGCCAGTATGATATTTCACGCAACTTGGAACCAGAACTGCAATAGTACATTTCGTAAGGAGGAAAACATGAGTACGATATTTTTCTTATTGAGAAAATAAAATATGGTTGGTATCACTCGTCTTCGGCTGGTGATACCAACGAATTTTATTTTCGAGTGAGAAAAATGGAATTTTTGTCTCTAGGAATATAAAAACTCTTGTTCTCAAAAACATGCGGAGACATTTAGCGCTATTCCTGTTCACTTGCAAGTCGCGTTAAACAATTTTATGCTTTTATGGATTTTGTACTATGATCTGAAACTGAAAATAAATAAAGTGTATGTATATTTTCGTTATGAATCGTAAGTGGTCTTATTATAAACATGACATGCCTCTATTAAGAAAGTTATCTCGGTACGAGGATTAAGAAATAAAAATTCACAATATACAAAATGACGATTGTGGAATGCTTGTATACTGCACAGTTTTAAAAGCACTTACTAATTCATAATGATTTCGACTACCTAAATTGCCAGGATATAATCAAAATAAAAACCTTAATCTGAAACATTTTCTATTATCATATCAAATCAATACTCGTAGTATTCGAATATAATTGTATTTGCTAAAATATTAATTTCTATAAATAATCAAACAAATTTTCTATTTATATTTCTATAGCAAGTACGAAATATATGAAGAATGAATGAAAAAATTATGAAGACCAAAAATGCTTTCTGGATTTTTTTTATTATCATGTACTTGTTTACTTCTGTTATTTTATAAAATCGAACCAAACTACTCCTTTTGATATAACCTTAATTGTTTCACAAAAACCATTATACAACTTATACCATACTTACATTAAATTACGATATAGATAAATATATTTTAAAATTTGTATAACTTTAATTATGTACAATGATTAAATACTTGATTAAACCTCCATTGATCATCCGTTTGAAGTATCTTTGTCTGTTTTCAAAAAATGCACAAAGGCTTCTCTTTCTAAATAATCCCTCACTCAAATTTGATTAAAGAAGGATTGATTTATTCAAATTGTCTATCCACTTTTTCCCATAAATAACAATGTTCTATACGAATATTTCATTTATAATCTATTTATACACAGTAAATAACCCTTTGTTGACAAGACACCTCGACATTTTAAATGCACTTGATAACGAATTACCCATTTTACATTTACATCACCCTCAAACAACTTGCTTGCATCTTCCTTTGATAAAATTTCTGAAATTAAGGAAAACGAACATTAGTATTTGAAATAATAGAATGAAAGTAGTTATTATAATAAAGACATAACAAGACTTATAACTTTGTTAAACAAAATTAAATTAATTTTATAAACTTTACAAATCAATATGAGAAGGTATAGATGTGGCAATATTTTACTTGAAATTAAATAGCGACGGAGATTATTTATTGCATTTTTTTGAACTTCTAATGAGTACTCACGTAATGGGTCATTGTGGGTTAATAATTGTACATCATTTTCTTTAGCGAACTCCTGTAAAGCTGGAGGTACAACGCAGCAAGCGTCCAAATTAATTTGAATAATATTCGGTTTTACCTACAATTATCATTTATTATTAAAATTTATTTTATCTATGTATATTTATGATATATTTATTTATATACAATTAAATGTTATTGAAATTGATGAAAAACAATTTATTGTATAACCTTTGCCCAATGAAAGAGTTTTATAAACATTGCAGTATCAATGTCGCTGACACCAACGCTACACAATTTCCCAGCATCAACGAATTCTTCAACAACGGTCCATAAACTTTGTAATCCTGATAATTTTTCATCCGTCGATTCAATTTCATTATAAGCCAGTATTAAAGATTCAATTTTATCCGTTTGTAGAACATTAAATGCTGAAATATTAATAATTGTGTTATTGTTAAATAACTAATTAAACTCTGATTATTAATAATAACATTAAATTTTACATTTTATCCATATCTATTAATATTATTAAAACTCATCCATACAATTTACTATTTTTTTAGCAAAAATATTAATTTCTTTAAAAATTGAAAATATATATACCTTTATTTAATACATCTTTCAAGGAAGTTGCATGTAAATGCGATACAAAAACCTTGATCGTGATTTTTAAGTCTTTCCGATCAACATTATCTGGAATAATTTTATCGTCTATATCCTGAAAATTCAGTTATTACAAAATGTTGAGACAATTGAGATATTGATATATGAAAATGAACTATTCTAATTAGTAGATATATTTTTCATCGTTTAACGTGCTTCTTAATTAATGCTTCTAATGATGCGGAAAATAAAAAAAATAAAATATCAAATATTAACTTATATTTTAATTGATATTGCATAAAATATTTTTACTTACAGTTATTATACCTTCATCTTGATCTTTTTGACTGAAAACTATTTTCAGCGATTCTTTCAACTGAAAAGAATTATATTGATTTCAATAAAGTTAATTGAAAATGTAAATATATATCATTAAAAAAAATTTTAAATTGTACATTTACTGAAAAATCTTTCAAAATTGGACAGTTATCGAGTAACAATGATCATTTTGTCATTAATATGTTAATCGTACAAATATTCAATTTAATTAAAAGGACATTTACTACATAATTATTTTATTTTAATGCAAATTCAATATCAAATATATTTAATTTAAAACAATTTTTCCTTTGATTGTAAATAAATGTTGTCATCAACATATAATAATCGTCTCTATTAGAGTTTAACCTAACATTTGAGGAAAACTTATAATCAATTTCGCAATGAATTAACAAGAAAAGATGCATATAATACTCACTTCATCACTTGGATTCAGCCCCACCTTTTTCTTTATTTCGTTTAAAGAAAGGATATTTCCAGTATTGATGAGTTGCTCTTTTACTGACATTGTTATAAAATATCTATGAAAATAATATTCATTTAATAAAATAATGATGATAATTTTCAAACTTCAATATTATTGTGTTAATAATGAACTCAAAATTTAAAAAACAGAAATATACAAATTGTTTATTATAAATATATAGTAAATACAATTATACTTACGATTTACACTCGATTGAAAGTTTTTTCCGAGTAAAACAGATTGTTATCTAAAATAATACGTTATCTGACAGTTCTATGTAGACTTGAAAAAAAGATAAAATTAACGCAAAAACGGCATAGCAGTTTGTAACTTAGATCTATCATCCTGTATTTACGTGGCGTAGAATTATTATACATAGTACGGAAAGTGTCTTGCAATTAATAAACGCGAAGTATAAACGAAGTCGCGCAGAACGAATACGGCATCCGAAAAGTCATGATGTATATGTATATATAAATATCAAGTCTAAAGTCACGGAGTTGGTGTTTCTTTTTTCTAAATTTATATCGTAAAAACAATAATAAAAGATACTCAAGTTTTTATATGTCATTTTTACATTCTGAGAAATCATGAATCAATATCTGAAACCGATTTTTATTACTCATCAATGAAATATATAACCATTGTCATAGAAATCAGTTACTTCTCCTGACAATTTTTAGTTACTTTTTTAATTTTATACCGTTATGAGAGGAAATTTTGAAAAAAATCGGTGCTATGAATTTCGTCTGGTGCGGGAGAACATTTTTGAGTCAAAAAAACACTTCTCTATAAACAAGTATTAAATATATTTCGAAACAAAATTTGAAACTTTCAATTAATTGTTGCTTAAAAACTCGATAATGGTTTTTAGTCATAATGATGCAATTATGTTGTTCTGGATTAGACGAAATCTACACTGAATCATTTTATCGTAAATGTTTTCAATATTGGTAATAAATTAACAAGTAACTAAAATGTGTAAATGAGATTTTAAATAGAATAGATAGGCTCGCTAAATAATCTTTGAAATAAACTTTACATAATCGTTATTAGGTAACTTGTTTTAAAATTTATACTGCTGAGTATTTATTATTATTTAAAAAAAATTAACATTACATTTTTTATAAAGTTACTTTGAATTGTTTCAAATAAAAATATTCAAGTTAAGATGTCGTTTCGGGGCGATACTTCGAAAGATATTTGTATTACAAATTCTTTTAAACGAGCAAGTTTCTTGTTTTTGAAAGTAAAAATTATAGAATTCAACTAATTGAAAGCTTTCGCAACAATATCGAGTAAGCTGCATTTTTACAAGGTATATTAAATCGTTTGGACGATTACTTATACACTTCGGATGCTGCTTCTTCTAATTTACTGATTAGTGAAACGCTATTTCAAAAGAACATCTTTTTTCCGTTCATTGTAAAACAAGAATTCATTGCGCACTTTGGGCATTGTGAATCTGCATTCTTTCACTCTCAAACTATAAAATCTAGCCAATAATATCTTCTCAAGAAATAGCAACTTCATTGTCCAACGTAAAAACTTGGACGATCATTTTACAGGATTCGCAATCTTACATTTCCGAACTAAAAATTATCATCGCATTACACTCGCCGATATCCTCCAATACGAAATGTAAAATGCCGGGGGGGGGGGGGGGGGGAAAAAGATTTTCTCGAAACGCGACTCGAGCCGGGGGTACAAGGAGTACAAAATGGCTGCGGCCATACGCAAAGCATCAATAAACCGATAAACGCAGAAAAGAAAAGCAACACCGTTATTATGTTGCATTAACATACAAAATATGTCAAAGCCGCGGTCCCCGGAGCATAACATAGTATCACGGCGCTCTAGTACCAAGGACCGCCGCGAGGGGCAGGAAGGGGTGAAAAAAGGAAGAGGATGGTCGAATGATAAAACCAGCCGAGCGAACCAAGACAAAACCAGCGGCGAAAAAGGAAAGCATCGGTTAGCAAGGCAGGGTTTGTGTCGGACGTATCTTCCGTCTCTGTTGGCTTGTCGTCGTCCCGTGTGCCACGCGGTGCGGCAAAAGGTTCCGCAAATTCAAAGCCCGGCAAAAGGAAAAATTTCGCTGCGCATACATCGGCACCGCCGGCAGCGCCGGCCAAGACCACGACAACCAGGGACGCGCGCACCCCTCCGTCTCTTTTTCGCTTTTGCCTTCCTGTCCGGGGATTCAGTAGTACTTATACGTAACAGACCAGCTTATTATTATCGATTGTCTGACATTCTGAATCGCTGCGTTGGAAAAGAGGAAAGTCGCGGGAGAAATCGGCGATAAAAATGTGCGATAGATTGCACGATGGATTTTCATCGACTTTGTTGCCAACAAAGGACGTTTGTTTGTATGAATAGACGAACATTTCGCGAGCGAAATTTAAGTTTATGCAACTTTGTTGCATATTATTAAAATTTTTGTTGCAAAAACTTTTCAACGAAAAACGATTAAACATTTCATGGTTGTATGCGTGTAATATTTATAGCTGATTATATTTCATACAATTTCGTCGACAAATTTTGTTTCTTTATGTTCAGTGATGAATGTCATGTTGTTTCAAAATAAAAAGTTTCTATTGTCTTGATTTTTATTTATTTATAATTAGTTTTAATATCAAGCTGATTTATGATGTCGAGGACCAAAACACACAAAGAAAGAAAAAGAATACATTTTCTTTCAAAATGGCGATATTTTAATCCACTGTCTAACTCTTCTTCTTTTCTTTTTGAAATGAAAAAAATTTCTTTTTGAAAATTGTTAAAATGAAAATCCTTTTCAGTCGAAATGAAAAATTTTAGACCAAAAGGATATTTTTAAGAGCGCACGACCTATCCGCGTGGCAGCCATTAAAATCAGTTTGGTACAAAAAGCGTTTGCGCCTCGAAATTCGAATTTCCTGAGCACGGGAGGCAGGCGAAGGATTTAAAAATCGGAGTCGGGACACTTCGTGAAGGGGCAAAAAAGTCTGTAGTTGGGAATTAGATTCCCCATGCTAGTAACAGTCCCGGTTCTTTACTGTCTCCTGCGAAGGAAGTTAAATCTGTAACAAACATCGCACGAAAGAAAAAGGGGGAAAAAAAAGAGAAAAGCATAAACAGTCCAGAGGCGGGCCATCAAAGTGCGGCGACGGTGCGGTCCGAACGAAGCGAAAATGCTGAAATGTAAATTGGAGGGACCAAAGGACTACGAAAAAGAAGGACTTCCAGAAGGCGCAAGTCCAGAAGCGATGTTTGCGAAGCTCGGAGAAGCAACACCGACTAAGTTAGCAACTTAAAAATCATGTCCGAAGTGATGATATTCAGAGTTCGAACTGTGTCAACAAACTTGAGATTATATCTTTAGTAAAAATTAGAAGATTGAAACAGGAACGGTATGCAGGGTGTTACAACCTTCGAAATATTAGTCAAGTTTTGTCTTTTTTTCTGTTTTGAAAACGTAGCATTTTTTAAAAACGGGTAATAGATTTATTCTACGTTGTAAAAATAGCTTGCACCATGTATATGGTATAATAATCCTAAGGGGACATAATGCAGAAAAATGCATCGATATCAAATCGATACATTGTTTTATTAAATTATATTCTTTCAAAGATTCAGAGTTGTACTTTAAAATTTAATCAATGAATTTTTAACAGATCAATTTTAAAATAACCTTATTGGTCAGCAGTCAAATATCGAAAAAATTGTAAATTGTAAAATTTCTAGCACGCTTATTGGTCAGAATAAAGCAATCCAGAAATGTCATTCGTTGAAGCTAATTACGATATGATATTGTAACAATTTACTATACAAAATTGTGCACGTTACAATACAAGTTGTGGTAATTACAATGTGGTTTTCCTAGTGTACCTGCACACAAAATTTTTCAGCGCGATTCGTGATTCCGAAAACTAGAACTTATCTTCAGTTCAATGTTCTTGTTAGCAGATTAAGTCTAAATTAGTGATCAATTTAAGATGAGACTCGACGAGAAAAGAAGAACGCGCAATCACATCATAATTCGTTTTGAAGGGAACTTTAATTTCATCATTACGGTTACCGTAAGATGCTCGTTTGTAAAAATAGTTTGACTCGGAAAAATGCTCCATCCTTCAACGTAATTCACGTCACACCTATATTCAAGCAAATATTCGATTTAAAAAATTAAAATACCACTCGTTACATTTGCATTACACTTTTCTCTGCAAATCCGTCAGCCACAACGCACCTATTTTTCAATATTCAAGCACCAACCGTTTAATCTGTCGTGTCAAAAAATAATTGATACGTCGGATTGACGCTTGGTAGGAAAAAGTCGACATAATTTCCATTTACATATCCTCCTCTTTTCGCGGACGGTCTTACTTCATATAAAAAAAGCTGTCCTGTCCCAACTTGTCTCCTCCATTCATCTACTTCTTCAATAAGTCTTCTCGGCGAAGGATGTGCTCTATAAATCACGTCGCGTATTTCCTTCAACGATTGGTGAAGATGCGAGTGAGACAGCAGTTCAACCCTGAAAGAAGCGATTCTACAAACAAGCGACGTAAAAGTCGAGTCGTTCTTCTTGTGAAAGATCTGACGATTTACACGGCTCATCAGTGTAAAACGTTCGAGGAAGCTTCAATTACCCCGTTCACTCGTATAGTTGCTAGAGGTTCGCGTGTAATATAGACCTACGCCACGCATCAGCGTTTTGTGTTGACAGCTGATGCACTCGGGAACTCAAGGTGCCTGCATCCAGACAACCATTCAGCTTCCGTTCACAATACCCGACGGATTCGCATTCCGCTTGCGCAACTTGAAGCGCTATTGATGCTTTCATACAGATTCGTGGTTTTTTCACCTCTCGGCGTTTCATTGAACGTTGCAATTGTTTCTTTACGACGGGGGATTTGACCGAATTACATCCATGCACGTTGCCGTTGAGGAAAATAAATTGCGTTGTGATACGGTTTTACGACGAGCTGAAAAAAACTGTTTCGTTCCAACGAATTTGCTTGAGTTTTAGTTTCGACTGCAAAATGATCTGCGCGAAAAATTAGGCTGGTTTATATACCGTAGTGGTTTAGTTGTAATGATTAAATGGATTCAATTCGATGAGTTTGTTTGATAGATACAACATTTTTATACTGGGATAACAAAATTTGGTTGATTCAACCAAATATTTAGTTGCTTAAATATTGGTCCTATAAGTTGGGTTTTTTTGAACATTGTTTCGTTGATTTTTATAAATAAGTAGAAAAAAATATCAATATATATATACAAATATATAATACAAATACCGATTTATTAGAGTTCTCGTGTCATTTTCATGACAAGATAGACATATTTTGTTGTATAATTATCTTTAATTATAGATTAATATTAAACTGGACTTTTCTTTAATTATTCACATACGTTTTTTTTTTTTTTTTTTTTTCACAATACATCAAAATGGTCTAAAATGTAACAATCTTATTCATAGATGATCTAAATTCAAATTCGTTTCTAAAAGACCTCAGAGAATCTTTCATACGTATTTATCCAACAAATTTACCATATCATTTCTTCTATCTGAGTATTCTCTCAAAACGATTCCTTCAATAAAACAATTAGAAAATAAACTTTCCCCTTAAATTTAACAATTATTCAACCTTTTTCACGTGCCAACGATTAAACTATTCGTACCGGCCATTTCTGCTTCACAACGCGGACTCATTTACTCACTTCAACAACAAGCGACCAACAAAAATCGGTTTTCTTTCCGACGAGCCACGGCCGGAGCTAGTTTTAAATACAATATCTCTCGGCGGGGACATAATTTTTGCGATCCTCTTGTGTTACATTTATACATACATATTGGCGCACATAAAAGTTTATATATAAGCATATCGGTGAATTGAGAGGGAGGGCTTACACATAGATTTGCACACACGCACGCGAATGCGCGCCCATGTTGCGAATCCGTACGAGTAAGCGATCGAGTGAATGTAAACGCAAAAGTTCCTTCGCTCCTGTGCGATGCAAAGACGGGTATAAATAAGCGACTGTCATTTGCGGAAGAAGAAAACGGGCAAAAGGAGAAAAAATAAAGGGAAAAAAGGTGGGGAGATGAAGGAGAAGAAAGGGAGCCCGGCAATGGGGAAAGAAATAAATATGCCCAACTGGCTCGACGGTACCGGAG
>JABFOV010001589.1:0-24287 GCA_022817685.1 Aradophagus sp. ZL-2020
ATATATATATATATATATATATATATATATATATATATACATATATTTATATGTTTCGTTGTTGCTGAAATAATTTTGAGCAAGAACATTTTCCGATTTTATTATTCGGATAACACTGCACCCTTATATTGTTTCTCGCTCCTCGTCTCAATACAAACAACTCACCCCTTCGGCCGTCACCGCGCCGTTGGCTGCCGTCGTCCTCGTCGTCCTTGAGCTTGTTATTGTTGTCGATTCGCTTTCGTCGGGCCTCGCTTTCCTGTCGACGTCTCTTTTTTCCGCGGCTGTATAACCTAGAAGCGTCCGTCGGCCGCCGCGGGCGCCGCGTCGACGAGCACTCCGGCGCCGTAGTGCCACCTGACAGCCACGGAGAATTTCGCCTGGCGAGTGCACAATTTCCTTCGGCCATGCGCGAGAACTTTAATCGAATTTTCGCACTTACGCCGCCGCGCGGCCATCAACGACCGGGCGGCCACGAATTATTGTCCCCTTGGCGAGCCCCCACCCATCCCTCAACCAACCCCCCGGAAACCAGTTCTGGCTAGGCTAATTCGTCAACTTTCGCGCGCTCGCATTTCACCTGTCGATCGCTCGCGATGCTTTCGAGGGAGAAGGGTGGCTTTTGAAGGGAAAATGAGGATCGCGGAAATACGGCTCATTCGATTTGACACGACAAAAGTCAAGAACTGAAATAAAAAATGAGAAAAAGAGAAGATACAAAAAGAAGGGAAATTGTATAATTTGAAAAAATCGATCAACATAAGAGGAAAGATAGGCAGAAAATCACCTGTCAGTTTTAGTGTAATAATAAATGGAAATATAAGTGGAATAGTAAATTTTTTATCCAAGGGCAAAAAAGTTAACGTTACTGACCAAGGACAGTAAAGTAAACTTTCCCGCCCAAGGGCAGAAAGATACTAACAAATAAATGGAAAATTTAATTGTTTATATTACATTACAAATGACCTGTAAATTAGTTTCACTTTTCAGATAGTCATAAATAGTTGATTGTAATATGCAATTAAAATGCAAGCAAAATTGTGTTAATTTTTAAATTTTATAAGTTGACACATAAAATGATTCAAACGTATGTTTGATTGAGAGAAATTATATTACTTGTTAAAGAATAATTCCCAGAAATTGTACATCACTTTAACGATGACAGAGGAGTAATTCATTGGCAATAAGTCGATAACATAGACATTTTGTACATTTTAGAAAATAAAAAGAGGCCGAGAAAAATTTAACTCAAAAAAAGTATGAAAATTTATTAATCAACTGATCTGTTTGTAAATGTACATTGTGCTATATTAAATTATTATGAACTTACAATAAAAATAACCTATTTCTGGCTCCCATAGGGATCCTTTTTCTGGTCCATCAAAACAAGAGACGACTCACTGATTTTTTTTAAAAGTTCACCTAATCCTTCTTTGGAAAATACCTGAAAATAAAGTTAATTTAACAAAATTATCATTCATTATACAATTTTTTATTATTATTATTTTATATAATTTCAATAGATTATGAATATTTACTTTATACAATCTATGTTGTTCGGAAGCAATAATGTCCGCCAGTTTAACGCATTCAGTATGTTCGTTCATTTCAGTCATCACTGAATGTAAAAGCATCACAATTTTCGGAATACAAATTTCTCGTAAGTTCTCCATTTGGTGGTTACGCCAAATAAATTCTGTTGGCAGTTCGGCGTTATAAATATGGTTGTTAACTAGCCAGCCGCCATCGGGAAATAATAAAACATTAAATAGCAGTTGTTTGACTTCCTAAAAAACATATAAAGTTTTAAGTTTAATAAAAAATAATTATGCATTATTGAGAAAAAAACTGTACAAACTGTGTGTAATCAATAATTATATATTTCGTCAATATATATAAGTTTAAATTTTGTTTTCAATTTATGTGTTTACTTATTTGCTTGTTCATTAAATTACTTATTGATTTACACAATCATTCAATAAAAATTCTTTACCGCCGTGTGACGTTGCATAGAATTCTTCCATCTCTCCATTTCTGAATTATATTGCGCCTTTTTATGATCGTATGCGACTTTTTCAGTGAACGTAGCATAATCGGGCAAATCACCTAGAGGCACGGGTTTACCATGATGGAAGTTTGTGAACCACTCGCTGAAGCTTTCTTGTGCATCCAAATATGCTTTATAGCACAAATATTCGCGAATCGATTCCGACGCTCTCATTGGCAGATTGTTGGTCATTGTCAAGGTCGTTTGTGTCTCGTTTATGTTTGGATGGAACGAGATCACATACTCGATTGAATCTTGCGGAACCTATAAGCAGTATGCATACATTATTTATTTTTACATTAAAAATTTTGAAATAAATATTGACGTTGATAAAATATTTTAACATTCTCAAATTATATTTTCAAATAGAATTTCAAAAAATAAAAACAAAAAAAATCACATTTCAATAAATTATCTTAAAGAAAAAAAAAAAAAATCAAAATTACCTTCTCAAATGCTTGTCTCGCGGCATCAACTTTCTCTTCGATCAAAAAATTTCTTATCAATGTATTTGTCTGCCAGAGAGCTTCCTCCCTTTGACTTTTATAAAACATAAGCCAATCTAGAGCGTCAATCTTCTCCTGATCCAGTTTTGTAATTTCTCCTTTGAGGTCATCAGAATCAAACGGCGCACTCTTCTGCCTGATACTTTCAACAACCAATTTCGTGATAGCTTCAACATTCAGATTCGCTTTTTCGGCTGCGGTCAAGCACTCAATTCTTTTCTCTGGTTCTTTAACTGTTGTTAGAAACTGAGCATAGTTAGAAATCTGTTCACTTTGAGGTAATGTGGCAGTATAATAAGCAACCAATGGTGGATCTCCGATTTCCATTAAAACTTTGACATAAGAAAGAAGGATTCTATTGGCGATCTTAGGCTTGCTTATTTTGCCGATGTTTCGAAAAAAGAGAATTATATGAGCTAGAAATCGAAGTAATTGTGGGTCATTTGGATCGCAGTCATCTTCGTCCAACAAGGTGTCAAGTTCTTCCATCAGTTGGGATATGTCATTTAAAATTATATACTTTTGAATCAGATGTTCCGCATTTGTAGACTGGGATCTAATTACTGAATTGGAAGAAGCTTGGAGTTCTTTAAAGATGTCATGAATACTGAGCTCATTTTTCCAGTAATCTTCAGGCATTTCAGTAAAGCGCGAAGTCATAAATCCACGTATTTCTCTTTCGATGGTGACGTCCAAGAGAGACTTCATGTATGACCAAAGTGCATCTTGCCAGGATTGGGCTAAGGGAAGGAGCTGACGTACGTTTCCACATAAGCTTGCATAGATTCCACGATAATATCGACCTAGTTAAATATTTAATGAAAATTTAAAAAAAATTTTTTTATTTGAAAACTCTGTATGTAAATATAAATTGTGTTTATTGATTTAAACATGAGTATTGAAATGAAACGTAAAATTAAGTATAAATGTACCAATTCTCGTATCTTCACTTAATGCCCAAGCATTAAGTTTCCACAAAGAGCGATTTCGATTCCCTTCCACAGGTAATTTGATATCAGTTGAATGGATATCATAGTTGGGATCATGAAAGGGTGTCCAGCCCATCAAACAAGCAGCCCGCCAAATTTGACCACAATGAATTGCTAAGGCTTGAGCTTTTTCTAATCTTCCACACCGCACCTGATTTAAAAATAAATTTTGAAATTAATAACTTTTTAACCATTATTTTTTCATGTTTTTTTTTTTTTCATTCAAAGTATAACTTTATTTTCTTTTAACTACAAAATTTATTATAGAAAACAATTTTCTCGACAAATTTTACCTCAACAAACATCCTTTTTTCTAATCTCACATCATCTTCTCTATCTAAATCATGAATAGGTTTCCCTTCGCGAATTGGAGCATCAGGATCTAAGGAAGTGACTAACGATCTGGACGAACTAAACGTGATCTCATTATTAACGCTGTGCAGTTGGTGCAAAGTATTTTCCCAAGCAACTGTTTTATCTGTAAAATGTTCGATCGATGGCGCTTGTTCTGCTTGATCCAGTGCATTTTTCTCTAACCAATCAATGATAAGCTGGTATTCCCTTATAAGTGGATCATTTCTGTACAGTGTCTCTATGAATTTTTTTTCCGAAATATACTTTCTGTCTTCAACGTCCATTTCATATGGCTGTTGGCTGGGAGTAAATAAACGATTTCTGTAAAGGCAGTATATGAGACGCCAAGTGTTCCTTTCTTTTTCTAAACTGATCTCTTCTTGTGAAATTTGAACATTTTGCACTTTTGATTGCATCTCTGAAAAGTACAAATAAATAGTCAATTATTGAGTAATAAAGTAAGGGAATTGATTAAAGAAATTGTTAAACGCGTTAGTAATGAACGAGATATTTAAATACTAAACAATATTTAATTATACATTTAAATATTAAAAAAATGTAAGTATTAAATAAAGAGTATTAAAATAAAAACGTTACAAAAAGTATATAAGTTATAAATTTTAAAGAGTATAATATATTTATAAAATATAAATTTGAACTAATAAAAATGTGTACATCGTTTAGAATTTTTCGTGTTTTTTAAGGTTAAAAATTGATATAAAGCTAACCTATTTAGATTTGAAATGAGAGTTCAAATTACAAATTATGCTTAAATTAAAAGAAAAGTACTTAATAAATTGCATAATTACCGCGTATTATTTCCAACGTATCAGTACAATGTTGAATAAAATCCGATATAATTTCGAATATTTGTATTTCCGAATTGTGCGTTTGCATAGTCTTCATAAATTCATAGAAAAGTTCAGAATTTTGAACCCTCCAAGGCTCATTTGCCTTTAAAATGATGCCCGTCATTGTGCTGTCGTTCATCATTGTGATTATTATTAAATACAAATATATTTTTACATTGAAAACAAGAAATCACGGATACAAAAACACTTAAAATAATACAGGTTAACCGGCATGTCATTAAATGAAAAGGTACGCCATCTTTATAAATAACCGCCAAAATAACGCCATCTATATTTAATCGCGCCAATATTTAAAAATGAACAGTAAGCTTTCATACAAATTTACAGTATGAAGAACAAAAAGTGTTGAATAAATATAAAGATCTAGATGAATGAACTTATTTGATATGAAATACGAAAACAAAATTTTGAAAATACAAAGGAGGATGAATAATTTTCGTTCCATTGGATACTTTTCATATCACAAAAAAATACAAGTAAACTGATTAAATAATCTTTATTGCAGATTTAATCTAATGAAATCTTTATTACAAAGAATATACGAATTTCCAGAACTTTATCGCAATTATAATCAAAATTAAATACTGATTCACATTCTAAACTTTTTGAACAGTGGATGTTTATTCGCTGTGGAAGATGCCGACTTTTTGTATTCATAATAAACAGCATCGTCCGCGCCAGACATTGATGCCATATTTCCCGCTTTTCTCATCATCTGAAATATTATTATTAAAATTATTAAAATATATCTTGTTATAAAAATTTTAATTGCAAATTACGATTTTTATTATTATATTTTTTCAATTTTAACTTACTGGTCTGAATGGTTCTCCTGGAATCCTTTCTTCATCTGCATCAGTGTCGCTAGCAGTTAACACTTTCTGCAACAACTGACCTTGTTCTTCTCTTGTTTTATAATGCAAATCTTGATCCTGCAATAAAAATGAAATTAAAATTAACCTTATGTTAATTATTTTACAGTTAATTATGTAAATTTTCATTCCTGAAGCAATTTTTTTTTTAATTTTAGTATTACCTCGTCCATTCCAGCAAGCTTCGTGATTACTTTGTAAGCGTAACCTTGATTGACAAGAAATCTTTGTCTTTTTCGTGAAAAGCTCATTTCAACTGTGTCTTGCGATACCAGAGTATAGAAAAACGCATTGTACTCTTCAGCAATCGCACCTAAAGATAAATTTTAAAGTTACATTTTAAAAAGTAACTACAATAAAGCATGCGCTGTTGTAATTATTTCTAAATATATTCAGACCTTTTTTGGCTCTCAAAATACGACCCAATCGCTGAGCTTCTTGTCTCCTTGAACCACCATGTGAAGAAATCTGAATCAGAACGTTTGCTTCCGGTAGATCAAATGATGTATCGGCGACTTTACTTACAAATATTGTGTTCACTTTGGGATTGAATTTAAAGTTTTGTAAAATTTGAATTCGTTCACTCTGAAATTTAATTTATGTTATGTTATGTTATTGATCTATTTTTCGAATGTTTTTGAAATTAGGATTATATTTTTTTCTTAAAGGAAAAAATGGACATGTATTTAATTAACGTAAATTATACCTGACTGGTTGGACCATAAATGTATGATTTGTTCATCAAAATAGCATAATGTTTTAAAGCGTAAACATTATCTGAAAAAACGATCGTTTTGTCACCTCGTTTTTCATGGTATTTAATCAAATACTGACAGGCGCGAAATTTGTTTGGATTCATTACATATAAAAGCTAAAAAAAGATATATAACGTATATTTGATCTGGAATTCATTTTTTCTTTTATTATATTATTAAAAGTTTATTATTATTATTAATTTATTTAAATGCATTCTTATAGTAGATAATGTATACAAAGTGTCTCCAAGTAAAGAATGAAAGATTTTTAATCATAAGTTCATGAATTTTAATAAAAATTACCAATTTTCTATTTGACTTGCATCCAAGGTATTCTCGATAAAATTCTGGTGTCATTGGACACCAAACTTCAGCACATTGAACTCTCGCAATGAATCCCTTCTCTTGTAATTCCAGCCAATTGGCTTCATAAAGCTTTGGTCCAATCAAAAAATTTAAATCGGCTATTTTGTCATCTTCTCGGAGCAAAGTGGCAGTTAAACCCAATTTGCAATGAGACTGAACGATGGTTAAAACTCTTCGGAACATTTTTGCTGGTATTGTGTGTACCTCTAAAACAAACATGTCATAATTAGTAATTACATTGACATAATTAGAGTATTGTTTTTTCATAACATTCATGTGTTTGGTTTTGTATTACCATCCAAAACCATGATACCCCACTCTTGATCTTGGAGCCACTTCATGGTTTGTTCTGCTTCCCATGATCGTTTTTGTGTATGAGTGATCATTGAATAAGTAGTAACCAAGATACCGCAACCCATTGGCTTATCTTTTGCCTCGCTGGTAAACCGACAAATCATCGAATCATCAGCCGTTGACCACATTTTGAACTGTTGTTTCCACTGTTCAACCGAAACACCAGAATTACATAATACAAGAGCTCTTTTTCGGACTGTACAACAGGCAGTTACACCAACTAAACTTTTTCCAGCACCTGATGATAAAAACAATTTAAATAATCTTCATCAAATCATAAAATACTGATGTAATTTATAATCATTCGCAAAATGTTTAAAATTAGAGGTCATTTTAAATTACAATCAAATAATTACCACATGGTAAAACAATAACGCCAGATCTCGCTCGACCGTTTCCGAACATTTTTCTCAAACTTTTTTCTTGGTAAGGTCTTAACACAGCTGATGGTTTTAAATCAATGCTGAAAATCGATTTGAATTATGTTATTACTGTAATTATATAACGTTTATATGAAAAATATAACTTCTAATACAAGAAACTAGATAAAACATGCGCTTAAAACTTGTAATTTTTATTGTTAATCAAATTTGGTTGAATTTAACAAAATATATTGTGATCGAAAATGAAAAATTTTTTATTCACAGCTTATACTGATTTGATGATTGCTAATGTATATTGTTTTATCCAACTTTCTTTAATTATTATATTTAATTATCCTACTTTATGTCAGGATTAACAGTATCATTTCGAAAATCGTATTCTGCTAACAAGGGATATTCCATTTCGATGCACCGCTTTTGTATAACTTCAATTTTTTCCTAAAACAATACATGTTAATAATATATTAAAATGTAACAACTAAATTGATTCAGTTGTTTAATATTAGAAAAGAAAAAGATCTTATTTCAATGAAACATCTCATACTTGATTGACTTCGAAGCTAACTGTCTTAAGTTCTGAGTCTTCATCATCTTCTTCATCTTCATCCTTATCAATTTTTTCATAAAAATTAGTAATGTCTTCAGGAACTGTCTCATTTCCAGCATTATTTTTAGTAACGCCAGCAGTATTTGGTAAAATATTGGTTGTACCTGGTACAGTATTTGTTGGCTGATTCGTCAATGGTTTTGCACCAAACTATAAAATTTATTTTAATTAATTTTTGTAAAATAATAAACATACAAAATTTCTTTTACAAATCAAACAGATGCTATTATACCTGAATAGCTTTTCCTTTGCTTTGAATGTTTGTAATTAACTCATCTTTTTCTTCATCTACATTTTTTCTCAGCCTACATTCTTGTATCACAGGATCTTTTAATAACTTCTGCAAAACTTCGGGAAATGGAGATTCAATGAAGTATCTGTTACGTTTCAAAACAAGTTTTACCTGTAAAACAAAATATACATTTAAAGTAATATAAATATTTGAAATAGATTTTACTATAATAGGTTCTACTGTAAATTTATAACAAATCTGTTGCAACATAATTTAATTCAATAACTGAAAAAGTGAATGCTGTTTTTTCATTTTTTTATTTTTATAAAAACAACTAAGAATTATATAATTGAGATATCAATCAAAAAAAGAAAGGTTCTATGGTAATAAATGAATTAATTATAAAACAAAACTTACTTTTCCATAAGATAATGTGCAAAGTTTAATAAATTCAATGATACCCTCTGGTATACTTGTCTTGCTTAATCTTTTTAAATACTCAATAATATCATGGGTTTGCAAACCAACACTTACAGCAGCATACAATGAATAAGCTGTGAGTTTATACTGAAAAATAAAGTTGTATTCAATTATAAAAATAAAACAACTGAATTGTATTTTATTACAAATTATAAAAATTATATTTATTACTTCGTGGATAAATTGAGGACGGCTGACTGGTTCGGCAATGGCAATAAGAAAATCATGAGCATGTTTATAGACTGGTGAAAAAGATTCAAGAAGAATCGTTCCATCTGGGACCTGAAAATTACCAACATAATAATGTATTGATACACCATTATCAACCATTACCATTACCATTTTACAAAAATAAATTAAATTATTTATAAAATAAATATATTTATATATATATATATATTAAATGTATTAAAATTTATATTTATTCAAAAGTAGAGGACAAAAATATTCCTATGATTTAATTCACAATGAACCTACCACCCATAATGGTCTTGAAGCATGATCGGGTTTTAATTCCATTTGGGAGCGATAATCTTTAGCACCAAATTCATCTTCAATAGCACCTTCAGCCTGCTTTGAAACATCCTTTTTTGCTGCTTCAGGAATTCCGTCGAGCTCAGTGACGTCATTTAAATCATCTTCTGGGATATATTCATCGTCATCTTTTTTCTTTTTCCATTTTTTTTGATCTGTTGCGAAGTAAAAAAAATATGTGGAAATGTAAATTAGAAGATGAGGAAGCGGTAGAGAAAAAAATTGTTTAAAATATTTGTTTTAAGTTTTTGATTGTCTAAACCGAAATTATCTAGTTTTAAATACAAACCAATTTCTTTTTTCATTCGCTTGGGAGGTGGCATGATCAAACTTGAATGGCTTATTTAAAAATATATTTAACAACGCAAGTCGTACATTTTTAGCAATCACAGTTAGACATTACACATTTGTAGGTTACTTTGATAATTTAAAGGATTTATATAGTAGTTTTTATTGGCATCACTGTTTACAGTATTTCGCCATATTTAAAGGATTTGATGGTGATGATCAAGTGCCGCCATCTATGAATTAAAATTATCAACGAATGATAAGTAAATGCCGAAGGAAAATGAAGAATTAAAAAAAAAAACATTGAACAATTATTTAACAGCCTCTATTTTACTGTGTATATTCTGAAAAATATACTTTTGTCGAAAAAAAAAAAAAAAAAAAAAAAGGAAAGAACAGTATGGTAATTTATCAACTGTAAACTTATCTTCTAAGTTTCAAGGTCGATAATATTTTTTCTTGCATAAAAGCTTCATTATTGTCATAAGGTAAATTGACGAAATATTGTTTTAATAAATAATAATTAATTAAATTATTTTTACAATTTCATTTGTCTTACAAATTTAAATTTTATTGAGAAGTTGGTATGAATTGAAAAGTATAATAAATTTGTACAAAAACAAACAAAACGAAAAAAAGTATTTTTAAAAATAAATATTGACTTTGGATTTTCAGTATTTACGTTTTTTAAGGTTGTATTTGTTTCTAACTATACTTAAAAAAAAGAAGATACAATATCCTGATTAATTTAACTCGATTAAATGATACGAAACGCGACTTTATTTCAAAGCCAATTCAATGAGTCAGATCTTTATTACTTGTTTATCGTTATCTTCTTTTGATTCGTACGTTATAATAACATTTCGTTTGTTGAAGCGACCCTAATTGACAATTATTAAAATCGACAATGTCAATAGTCGTCGATGCAAATTATAAATGACTAACAGATTTACGTTGACTAACTTGATACGAGAATTATGAAGATTAAATTGAAGATACGCCACAATTGCATCAATTATTTTGCCGCGTTTAAACAATGGATTATGATTGCGCTTGCGCAAACAAAGAAAGCGATTCTAAATAAAATATTTAAAACGATTGACAAGTTTATTATTCCAAAAGTTGAAAGCATTTTAAACGACAAAAGAAAGGAAACATTGTTGTCTAGATTTGTTTACATCGTGTCTTGCGCTAAACGGAAAAGTGATTTGAATGTTGAATCGTTGAGGCAAGAAAGTAATCATTGACGACGTTTAAGGTCGTTAGAAATCGTAATTGTAAAGAAGAATTTGGTGGCGGTAGGTATGGTATGTCACGAGCGAACCCTAATCCTTGCTGACTGGGCGAGAGGCACGTGTCACTTTCCCGCGTTCTTCGCGCCATACATCACCGGGGGTCTCAAGCGTCCCCTCCCCCGAAATCATCCACCCCGTGCGCCCTTCCGCTGCGCTCCTACCTCGAATAAATGCCTCGTGCATTGTTTCGCATACTATCACCCGCGATTATCACAGCTCGTCCTATTCGTATTGTCTGCCTCCAGCCACTCCCAACTTGCTTCCCATCTTGCCAAACCACTTGGCATCGCGGACACCTGATTATACCGGCGATCATCCGCTCTCGATTTATCACGTACGCCAGATTTCGTCCCTTTTTTACTCACGCACGTGGATTAAAGGTAAATACATTATTATTATATTTCGATTTTTTATTATTGTTTTAATAATAGGCTCGTGATTATGTTGACAAATTTTTTCTTTTTTTTTACAGAATAAACTCAATGGAATCACAAACGGAACAGACTGCAGTTTCATTGATCTGTGGAATCACATTAATAAACAAGGTATTTTCGATACTGTTGATTTTTAAAATATAATAATATGTCATAAGTCACTAACGCAAATTCGATATTGATTTAATATTTTGAGCGACTCGCAGATTTATTGATTCGATATTTCATCAATATGCGAATGTCCGCTCCATTCATATCGATATTTAACATCGACGGCATTGAGTCAAAATTGATTCAATATCGTCAACTGATTTATTCAAATTAAATATTGAATGAATATTGATTCAATGTTGCAATTTGATATTGAATCGATGTGGATGCCGTAAAAAAATAGGCTTTTTTTTTTCTGTTCGTATTTTATAAGTTTTTTAATTTAATGACAAATGTAATGATTGTAAATTAAAACCTAAAAAAATTCTTTTTTAAAATCGTTCAACTAAACTGAAGTGTGACTAGCACATTTTAATAGAGTAGAACAGCTTAAAAGTACAAATAAAGATACCGAATGGTAAACATTGAAGACAAACAAAGAAACATGACTTGTTATCTTTAACAAAACTTAATATTTACTATTTTATGTCTCTTATTTAATCAAATCAAGAAAAAAATTAATTTAAAAAGTAATCAATACATTTTTCTCCTCGAGTAAATGTAGATTATGATAATTACTTTTTCCATATATATATATATATATTTTTTTTAAATTAAACAAAAAGTTTAAAAAATTTAATTTTAAAATTATGTTATAATATAAAATACAAAATATAAGCGGCTTTTGTAATCGGGTTTTAAAAGAATTTAAGGCTCTTTTTGCAAAAATTTCGTACAACTTACACACGGGAAAATATTTGAGAAAAAACGCTTTATTTTTCAGTAAACCAGCCCGATGTTAGGTCTTTTTTATATACCTCTTTGGTCCCTTCTTTTTACGTAACAGGTCACCAATTTTCTCAACTCTTAATCAAAGGGATCGTGGCGGCCTTGAATATAAATCATTTAAGATGAAATCAAGTCGAGCTTTGCGATGCTGTGTTATTAGATTGCGCGCAATCTAAATCCGTTAATTATACGTCAGTGCTCCATCTTAGCATCAGCACGCAATTGGCAAAAGCGAGCGCGAACGGTTTTGTTATTAGATGCTTTTTAATTTAATCCGCGTGCACAAAGCCAGCTATATCTCAATGGCGGGAAACTCTCGACTCTGTGGCCAAGCTCGCTCGGCAAATCGGTGATGCCCTCTCGGCTGAATATTGCGACGTTTTTTTTTTCTCCCTCTTCTTTGTGTTTAATCAAGAATATTCGCGGTCGACTAGCCCGGAACCGTCGGCGGTATTTCAGGCGGCCGCGATAACTGAAGCGAATAACGCCGGACTTGCCGCAGTAAACCCACCGGGGGACCTTCCACCCCTGGCTCCCGAAAACCACTCCTAACTCTCATCTCTTTAATGGCGACACGGACGGCGCAAAAATAAAGCTCGACGATTATTCACCGAGCGCGGCACAATTTATTCCACCTCTGATTAAAAACAACCGGCTTTGTTGCACTCTTTCGAACCGTCCCGCCCCCTCCCTTTCGATTATCTTGTCTTATTTATAGTTGTTATTGCGTATGTTTGGAGCGAAAACAACGCTTCTTTGTATACAACGAGGCCATCTCGGAGGGTTGAACACGATGTACGTACACGGTTTTGCCTTTAGACAGTTTCGGCGTATTGTGAAATTCAAATGGCAAAAACGAGTGACATGGAAAATGTAATACGAAAAAAAAAAAAAAACAAGAAAACGTGATTTGAAAAAAAAAAAAAAAAAAAAATGAAAAATTTTGAAAACCCAACTTGGAAAATTATGTTGAATAACTATCAGATGTATCTACTTTTCTTTAGTGATTAAAGAAAAAAGATAGATGTCATTTGAAGGGAAATCAAGATTCATTGTAATTTATCATTTTGTACCTTGGAAACGTCCATTAATTGTCAAATGAAATTTCTCAATTGTAGCTTCGTAGTAGATGTAAAATGCGAGCGGCGTTTACTTTATATTTGCCTAATTATCCAACGTCTATAAACGTTCTTATCAGTGGGACCATTTTTATCGCCACTTACGGCAAAATTTCGCGGCGCGCACGAAACGAAGGCAACTCGAGCGAGCGGCTTTGTAATTATTTCCGTTGGATGAGCAGTCAAACGGACTAGACGGAAGAGCTCGGCGTTATATAGCTGGCGGCGTAAGTAAGCTGGGAGACAAGGAAGTGATGGAACTTTGAGAGTACGGTCGGGAGATTAGCGTTAATTACAGAGTTGAAGCGGGCTCGGGCGAAGCGGCCGGGGGGGACAAAAGGTATTTGTCACTCGGTGTCGCCGCTGAATACGACGAGCGCGCGGAATATTAATAATTCCGACATTCTTAACGGCCGATGAATTGCCGAAAGACGGCAACTTAGTATTCGCTAATCGAATTCGACGTCGATCAATTTATTAGCCCTCGCTCCGCCGGGAACTTTCGTATTTATCATTAACCAGGTTCAACCGACGTGGCTCCGCGTTTAAGCGCTTGGTTTTCGATATTGACCGGATAGTTGACAATTTTATTTCAACTTTTAATTTCCCTAGGAAAGTTCCTTGATTGCCGAATTAATAAAAAACACACACATTTTTAGGAATGCTGCATTCCATTTGTTGACCTGATTGGTGAATTATGCAAACATGACGGTCAACCAATGAAAATGATTTTATGCTACTTGATCGCCTGCCTTATTCATCGCAAATGTCCAAGGTGTACTTTTGGAGGTACGTACTTTAGATATTCACGGACATCGTTATCTCAAAACAATATTAGTATTTGAACATTCAACTTTCCATGTGGAATGTATCCTCGATTCGACGTCACTTTTCCTCCCCACGCGCCTCAAAAGAAACTCCCGAAACAGGGGATGATTCTTTTTCACGTCCGTCCGATTGAGCCCACCTTGACTGAAGAGCTAGCTATCGATTTCACCCGAGACCACTCTGATTCGTCCTTCAATTAAGCAGAATCGAGTGGAAATCCAAGGCGGAATTGCTGCGTCGCGAAATCCTAATGCAAACTACGCATTCGACCGTCGGACTCGCGTTATTTCCAGAGGTGGAAATAAAGGGAGATATCGTCCCCGGGCCGGGCGATAATCGAGAGGCGGTTTTTCGTCCCGTGGATGTGCGGTCTCCGATGACGGTCGTTCCATTCGGCGAAAGCGCTCAGATATTCAAAGTCGGGAATAGTTTATTCATGGCCGGCAAGCAACTGGGAAAGATATTGGAACCGATCGTGAGAGTGAGGCGATATTGGTCGGGCGGAAGTGTCCCCTCGGGAGCACGGGAAACGGGAGGAGCATCTTTCCGATCCGATAAAGCGAAGAGGCACGCACCCCTGTGGCAGAGAGCGTCCTCCTCTTCGCCACTCCCGGACACTCCCCACGTGACAGCCAGCTCGCCAATAAAATTCAAATACACTCCGTTGTGCATACTAAATTATCACATCCTCCATTACCCATCCTGGACCAGCTGCCGCGGCTGCTTTCTCAGGCTACCTCCGACAATTCAGACCCTTTGTTTGCTCGCTCATCGCCCGCGAATTTTCATAACAATCCGCATTCCAAGCCCTAAACGATTTTAATTCGATCTGCCGGGCTTGACGGTTAATTCGATTTAGTGATTCGTACGTTGATTATCGATACTCCCGCGCTGAGACAATGCAATACAGTGAAATGGCATTTCAACAGCATCATTGACAAGATATTACTTTACCTCCACTGGATGGTATAATTCAAAACTGACAAAGTTTTAATTATTATCATGCTATGATAATATGTCATGCTTACACAGTACATTTTTTATATTGCCATAATGAGGTGTTTACATGTGTTTACAAAGCTGCTACGAATACTTGATTGTACCGAAACTTGGGTGTTGGATTTCTCTAAACATAATTTTCGATTTTGTACTCGATGGCTATTTGGCTGAACAACAAAACATCCGAAAATCATTACGGGGTATCAATTTCGTTCCACAGCGTCGGACAATGAAATTCGCGAAGGTCAGCTGGTCTTTCCCAAGAGCGCCCCAGATTTCAACATTACTCAACAGGGATCAACCTGCCACGAAAAGCACCGTTGTTTGTCATCGCGCGCTCACCGCCGTATTTCACGCGTCGATGAAGTGTCACGCCGATCTCAATTTATCCAACTTTCTCTCATTTCCCCTGTCCCCAGTCGACCAAAGCTGTTCACTTTAGAAGCCTAATTCTGTTGCTTTGCAAAATCGCTCTCTCTCTCTCTCTCTCTCTCTCTCTCTCTCTCTCTCTCTCTCTCTCTCTCTTTGCTATCCAAGGCTGATTTTGGAAAATCAGCCACGGTCGTTGCGAAATCAATAAATTGGTATCAACAGTGACATGGTAGAAGTAACCTCCAAAGTTCGGAGGCTTCAAAAAAAAAAATGTTCATCTAGCAAAACTTTAAGAGCTGTCCAATAAAATTTCATGTAAAACTTGCTACCCGACCAGCAACCAAACTTTACTGTTCAAGTAGCAAGCTTTAAATTTTCGTTGTGGATTACAAAGGTAATTTGAGTCAGTTTGTTCACCTTTCCCTAAGAAATCGGTCATGCAATTTCACTTTTGGCGCGAGGTCTGCGCAAGGAGTTAAGTAAAGCACAGTTTTGGTCGTAAGGGTGGCCTTAACTTGGTAAGAATTAAAGTGTACGGCAAAAGGGAGTTAGGGACGCAGTCCCGGCTATTATACTAACAGTCGGGGCGTAGACGAGCCCGATAGGGCTCGGAGTGCACGGCTAGGCTGCTAATTGTTTTAACCGGCGGAAGCTTTATGCAAACTATTCCCTAGTATTTTGTGCAGTAGTAAAATTGCACCGGGCTGCCGCACAAGTATTCCAGAATAATTATGCCGTTAATGAAACAGTTACATATTACCGACTGCCACCAAAGTATACGACAAAAACCCGTCTTTTCCGTTCGTTTGCGTTTTGTCAGTAAGTTTTAATTGCCAGCATTCGTTGTTTTTCATTTTTTTTTTTTCTATTACTGAAATGACGATAAATTTATAATGAAACAATTAAAAAATATTTTAATTCGAATCGCGCTGACTTAAATGTTGACTCTTTAATTAATTTTAATTAATTTAAATTTGTTGCGAAAGAAATTGTAAAACTATTACAAGTTTTCCTGCACATTCATAATATTAGTTTTGACGTTAAAAAAGTTTCTTTTCAATACAAATTAAAAAAACCAACTCGTTCACTTTGATACGCTATTTTGATAGCTCACTTTTGTTTCGCACGTTCAATTCGAATTCGAGCGATTTGAAAAATTAACTTCAGCCTGTCCTACTTCGGGGAAGGTATTTTCCGAAAACATATGTACGCCAGCGCGTATGAACGTGTCCAATCGATTTCTTCGTAACGAACGGGGCTGATACGGCAGTTTTAGGTCAAAAGAAGGGTAAATTTGGCTGCCGACATGCAACTCCCTCTGCATTATGAATGCGACTGATTTCACACTTGTTCCTTCGGAGCGTTTATGTATCCATCAGTGGAGTAATTGTAATTCTTTATCGGCCGTTGTAAATCATGTCACCCGAGCGAGAGCGGTAGAAAAAGAGGGAAGAAAAAAGTGCGACGTCACGGTGATCTTTTACAGATTGACGATAACGATTCAATGAACGCGCCCGCATAATTCATTGCGTTTGTAATTAATGTCGCTTCGCCGGCGTTCGCCCTTATGGTCGAAATAGGTTGTTTATGTTTTAATTCTGTCGTGGAATAACTGTCAACCCTTTTACATTTTATTTACTATACATTTGTCACAAGTTGTTTATGAATTTTATCAAAATCTTGATAATTTTGCTCAGGAGATAAAAGTCAAGTGTTAGAGAGTACAGATTGCATTCTCAAAGGTCACTGCAAATATGTAATTAAGTTGCATCAAATTTTATTGAAAAAAATAAAAATTCAAAAAGTACTCCTAGTGTAACATGAAACGGAAATTCGTAACTGATCTTGCACTGAGTATTTTGCTGTTAGCTTGACCGATTAACTCCTTGAAGCAACAAATGTACAATCTCAATGAGCGTACGTGACAAGAGCGGATGTCCGAAATTAGCAGCATAATGGCGTGCGTAATCCGTACCACGTATCACTTGCGATGCATCTTATCGTGGTAGTGTTACGCACGTCAATAAGCTGCCCTTTTCTCGTCGACAATTACACGCAGTTATGAAATCCTCGGCGTCTTACTTCGCGACGTCATAAAAAGGTATTCGATAAAAAAGACAAGTGTCTTTATTTTTACAAAAAAATAGACACTTGTTTTTACATGTGCTTGAAGTTTGCCACGTGGCAAATTGCCACACATTTTGGATTCAGAAAATTTCCTAAGTTCAAAAATGGAAAACAACAATTTTTTGTGTTAATTTACATTTTTCACTATGTTTATTGTTTTATTTGTCGACTTAGTCGATTTCAATTTTTGTACATAGAAAATTTTCCAAGTCAAAAACGTGTGGCAATTCGCCACGTGGCAAACTTCAGGCATATTGTTTTTACATCGTAATGAGTTTAATTGAAAAGTTTTGAATTAGAATGGACAAGTGAAAATTGGAAGAGGGAAACGAATGATTGGTGACTGGAAATTGATATTGAAATATCATAGCGACGTCCCTTTGGCCGAATGATAATTAACGTTTATAGATTTTTGTGACCCGGTTGACGTAAGTGGACAGACGGACAAGCGCGGAGGCCAAAAAGAACAACGTGGCTTGACATATGGCGAGCGAAATTGCCGGTGGGGAGACAGTAACAATATTTACCGAAGGCCCCGTCGGCCCCGATGTTTTGTTAAGACTGCATAGAACGCACCGACGCCTCGGGCCACGGTGTCACTTTACCCCCGTAATCCTCTGTAATGCTCTTTAGCGATTCGAGCGCCGCAGCGTAATGAAACAAGCCTTACAACCAATTTCCGTGGACTTACACCTTGCGCGGATGCCATTAGCATTTTGATTGCGGATCCTCCGCAAATTTTCCTCGCCGACCCCTTTGACGCCTCGATCCTGCCGTAACGATTTGCCGCATCGCGGATCGTTTGAAGTGAGAGTGCGTGTGATTTCGCGCCCTGCTTTTACTACGATTAACGCCCACAATTAACCTTTCAACATGCTTCAGTTTTAGTTACAACAAATTTGAACATTTGGAACTTGAAAACTGATGAATCGAAAAAGATTTTGATTTCATTTAACAATCGCATCATTGACCATTTATAAATTATTAATTATTTGCATGAAAATTAAACCCAACAGTGTTGGAGTCTTGAAGAATTTAATTTGGATTTATATCGAAATCGGAGTAAGATTCTTTGATGGATATCACCACTTTATGTTTTATAATAGACTGCGAAGGAACAAGGTGCATATTACGAGCAATATAATACAAATAGGCTAGACTTGGGGTTGGCGTACGGTTATTTGATAAACCGTGGTCTGATATTTGCCGAAGAGCTCGACGGTGGCACAGTCGGCGGAAGCCGCAAGCCGGATTAGCAAGATTATCATCAGTCAATCAGTGGCGGAATTGTTATGTACGCGGCTTTTCGCTGCTTCGAAGTGTCAAATGTCAATGCCACTACATCTTTCGGGCATCTGTTACTTGGCAAACGGATAACTCGATTATTCAGATTTCGCTTTTCGATTCGTCCGGCGTGCGTCGCGTCGTCTATCTCGTACGACGATCGGCCGAATCGATTAGTATCTCGCCGTTAAATCACACAGGATGATTTGTTTATCTGCTGGCTCGTCACATTAACGACTTTCTCACAGCGGTTTTAATTATCTTTATAGATACATACGAATTATCCGCCAAGATCTGGGGCAGCAGGATGGTACATATTGATCTTTCGATTAATTATTTTAATGCATCACGAAAGTCTTGCAGAGTGCTCGGGCAATTAGATTAGATGAGACGTCCTGATAAATATGTCACAGGTACTTTTCATTATGACAATCTTTGCGCGGCATTGTGTGGTGTCAGATTTTCAATCTACTTTCTTCCCCCCAATTTCAGTGTCGCTGAGGTGACTTCGGTGCGTTTATACGACACTTTTAATTGTGCTTCAGTTAATTAACTTTATAACGGATCATACATTAATCATTTTATGGAAGAATACGTCATACTTCTTTTTTTTTTTTATTATTGGGTATATGTTACAAATGTATTTTTCATTTCATACAAATGTTATTTTATACTATATTATACTACTAAATTTATCACTATAATTTGAATATATTTTATTGTATTAAATATTGAACAACAAACGTTTCAATGGGGTAATGGCAACTATCGTTTAATTTCGAAAGTTCGGTACATCTCATTGAAAAAGAAAATGAACGGTCCTCATTTCATCGAATCATCCGTCAATGTTATCCGAGGACCGACTTTTTGCAAGTTTGCAATTTCGCAAAAAACCATTATACGCGGGAGGAGGGTCCCAGAAATAAAGAATCGCGACGCGGCCGGAGGAGCGAAAATTGGATCAGTCATTAACTGGAGAACGATTTAATGAAGATGACCTCATAGCCGCGGCGGCCAAGCGGATTCTCACGTCAATCGCTGGCCGCGAGTCAAGTGGCGAGAATTGCCGGCAATTGTTTCCGAAATCCCGCGCAGATGCAACGCGAGCTCGGTGTGCGTGGAACGGACGCACACAGCAGCGGCCTCTGGTGCAGCGCGCGCACACGCACAGCCGCCGTAATCCTAATATGTGAATCACTCGGCACAAATTACGGCAATTGCCGGCGCGGCTCGGCCAGAGCCGCGAGTCAGCGCGGCCTGGTCCGTCCCGTTCCCACGACCCCGAGTAAGTGCGAGTCGGGCGCAAATCTTGACGCGCGACGCGACCGGCCGCGCCTGCAACTCCTGCCATGCTTGCACTTCTCTTGCCATTTTTTTCCCTCCTTTATTTTTAGCCGCATGATTCGCAGAACCACTGGGATCCCATTCATTGCCGCCTCGGCCGTTCATTCATGCATCCGCCGTTTCCAACATCCAGCGTTTGGCTTTGTACTTGAGGTTGCGCTGGATTTGCCAAGGAGGTCGCGAGCGGTCACAAGTGGCTCGCAACTGGGAACTTGATTTTAGTTGATTTAAAGTACGCGGTGATAAAAGAGTAAATGTTCTTTTTAATGAAGACTTTTTGTTCAAGTGTTTTTTCACTATTCAAGGTTTTGTGCTATGTAGTCACCAATTATAATAACTTTAAATTTGAAATTTCATTTCGATGCCGAATAGCATTGAATGAACATTAATTCAGTATTCATTTAAATACATTTTTTAACTTATGTCAAGTACAATATTTTTCTAATCTAATACGTACGTCAGTGGCTACTCTGAAAAACCAAGCTTTTGTAATGTAGTTTATGTCTTTTATTAAAAATGCGAGAAATTATTAAAAAAGAATTGCGATGACCAATCTGGCGATTCTGAAAATCAAGGCCACTGAAGATCGTCAGTTGACGCTACGTTGAATCCGATCTTGCGGCCTCCGCGCGGCGCGATAATTTTTCCTCCGATTTGATTTGCGTCGCGGCGGGCTTAGCCCAGAGTGAAACGGCGCGAGTGGTGCGGCGGCTGCTCTCCGGCGAAGCCGCGCGCCACCCAGCCCGGGCCGGCTCGTAAGGGGCTGATAAGGCCACCGCGCATGGCGGCCATTTAGCATACATTTGAATAATGGGAGGCTGGTAATCCCTTAAACGGGGGCTCTCATTCCGTAACTAGGTATCCTTTCATCTCTGCTCGGCCGTGTACACCCCCCTCCCCCCTTCCGTCGTTTCTCCTTCCTTCGGCGTCGTTTAAAGATATTTCGTTAAAATAACAGTCCTGACTGCTCGCGCACCCTTACCGGGCCAACGGCGGGGTGGAATTTGCAATGCAGAGGTTAAATAGGTTCTCGGGGGGGTGGCCTCTGGGCGCCAAGCACTCGGTGGCGCGGGAGTGCGCACAGACTCGATTGCTTTTTTACTCGCTGCCCCGTGACTCCCCTCTCGTCCCGACGCCCCCCCACCACTGCGTTTCACTTAGTTGCTCTTCAGCTTGCCCCCTCTGCCCCCTCTGCTGCCTCCTCTCCGTCTCCCGGCGGATCGTTGCCCCGCGGGCAAAAAGCGTCGAGATAAGGATACAAAAAGCGAGGCGGGCGAGATTAAACATTTATTTAAATAGTAGTCGTTTCCGCGACTGCCGTTTTTCGCTTGCGCCAATGCGCCGTTGCGCAATTTGTATGTTTATTCTCGGCTTACGTGTGTGCACGATTCCGAATGTTTGTTTGTCATGGTTGCGTGCGTGTGTGTGTGTGTATGCACAAATATGTGCATTTGTGTGTTTATGCATGTGTGAGTATCGGCAGTTCTTGCACACGTATCCGACGAGTGGGCGCGGGGGGCGCCACGTGCTAATGGAATCGTGCAGGTGGCCAATTGTATGCGCGGCTGGCGGGCGCGTTCCTTTTTGCGGCTGGAGCGATATTGCCGGAGTTGCCGTAGGATTAGCCTAAGCGCCTCGGCTTTTCAATCCCATTTTCATCGGCTACGCCGTTTTTCTGACTTGCGGGTGCGCGCGCAACCTCTCGGAATATGCGGGAATTTTGTCCGATTGTCCGCAAATCGGTCCTCAGCGGAATCCTCAACTATTGCGTTGAGAAAAGAAAACTGCCCCTGTCTGGTTGTGATGATATCGAGGTTGAATTCACTTTTTTTTCTTTCCAGTTTTAAATTATATAATTGTATGACTTGCTTGTTTAAAAACAGGTCAACCTTCTTAAATAGAAACTGTATTACAGAATTAAGTAGTCATATTTAAACGTACGTAATAAGCTGACCATTTAATTCGCCTATGCGTTATTCAAATTTTTGAAAGCCTACTAGTACTACTAATTTTAATTATTCAAATTGTCTCAAAAAATTTTAATATTATTTTGATCTTTATGATCGTGGGTGTAACAGACGAAAATGTAATTAGAATTTTTTACAAGTTTCATAGTGGGGATTCGTCGAGTTATCATGAACGCACCGTGTCTTCGTAAAATAAAGTGACCAATTATAATTATTTCGTCAGCAGATGTAAATAATGTTTTTCGAAAATAATATCATTTGTTCTGAGCGTATAAAAGAAGAATTCTATACACAAGATTTGACAATTCCATTGAAGAAGTAACATTTGAAAAGATGCATGTATACATTGTTATTTCATTTAATCAGGTGATCCATCTGTCTATCGCGGAAATCGCGAACCGAGAAGAGACCGTCGCCGGGCCGGCGTTGCGATAAAAATTTGCATCCGTCCTCGTAAGCTGATATCCGATGCAAAACGACGTCGTTGAGGAAATACGTGGGCGCGGGAAAGGCCCCGGGTTTGCCCCCGCGAAAGTAATTTTCCGTCGGAAATCGAAGGCACCCCGAGACGGGTCGTTGGAAAACGTATCGCACCCGGGGGAGCTCGCCGGGCGGCTCGTATAAAAAATATAGAATTGAATCGAATTGGACCGGCGAGTGGCGTGTCGGCAGGCAGTTGGTCCGAGGGCGCCCTCTCCGGTAACGCGATCGTCTCGGTTAGGTGGCGCTGCGGGCGCGCGCGCACAAAGTCACGCGCGTCCCCTGGGGACGCGGGCGCGTCTTCCCCGGGGACGGCAACACGCCCACCATGCTGATTGCTCCAAATCTGACTGCCCGAGACTAATTAGAATAATTCGCAAGCGCCGTTTGATTTATGTCACCGGCGCTCCACTTTTTCCATTCTTATCTTGTTTCCGTCTTCTCTCTCTCTCTCTCTCTCACTTTTCTTGCATCAATAACGAGGATCGAATGAAACGATTCGTGCAGAGAGATCGAGCGTTGTGACGTTTCCTTACAGTTTTCGACCTCTCTTGGTAACCTTGCGAGCTTTTCGGCTAAATGATAAAAGCGAACTTTTATTTGGCTTGGGAATTCTAGCTCATTGTTTTTTGATGTACTAATTTCTGCCTTAAATGAACACACGTTTTGCCAAGATCGTAAAAAAAGTTTAAGAGAAATTTCACCTGGTTAATTTCTGCTTTGCACGAAGATAAGGTCAAGTCTCCGAATCAGGTGATGAGTTTTTAGTAAATATATTCAAATTAAATTGAGTCCAGTTCTGAAAATTGGATCGAGGAAAGTCAAGTGTACAAATTAAATTGACCTTCCCTTCCCGTAATTGAATTTCATTTTCGCGTTAAAGGCATTCGCATATGGTAAAGAGAAATATATCATGTCATTGTATTGCTATTCTTTCCAAGCTTATCATGAGAGAAACATTTTTCATTTTGAGTATATCTACTGTAAAATCAAAATTGAATTATGAATTAGTGGAAAGTTTAAGTGAGAAGTTCACAAAAAATAAAAATTTTCGAAAGAGTTTAAAAAAGATATACTTCGTCAATAGATATATTTTATGAAATTCACAAATTTTCATGTTTTAAAATAAACCTTTCTTATACATAAAATTGGATATAGAATATATACATATATATATATATATATATAGAAGTATAGAAATTTCGTAGAAAATAAAAATTTCCAAACGTCGGTTCGTCGAACCTCATTTTGTGATTTGTCGTTTTTCGTCGAACCGATCAACAAAAAACGATCAAATCCGCGATGATGATGACAAGAGAGCCCGGGGGGGGGGGGGGGGGGGGGGGGGGCGGGGCTGGCTCTTATACATATCACCGAGCCCAAGAGGCCCCTCCCCCCCCCGGAGGCCGCCTTCGTCGTGAAAAAAAAAACACATCAGACACCCTCTACCCGACGCTGTCG
>JABFOV010001590.1:0-24270 GCA_022817685.1 Aradophagus sp. ZL-2020
ATCCGACACTTTCACTCTTGCTATCGGTCGTTAATCGTCAGAGAGTGACGTATTATTCATCTCGGAAATTTAATAGATGCTTATCGAATGTAAGTTTTTTTACCTCTCTTCATTTCCTTTTTTTATTATTATTTTTTTTTTTTTTAATAAATTTATAAATAGAATCATAAAAAAAAGAAAATAGTGTGGTGTGCTAATTATTTTAACCGAAACAAAGGCATTGATATTAAGTGACTAATATGACAGAAGACGTGAGCGATATTTACTTTCATTTCAAAAACATTGAAAATGATTCACAAATCATTTAATTCGCTGTTTCAATGAACGGTACCTATGATCCTTCAGTTTTAGTTTGTGTTGACTAATTAATTAAGATAAAATATATCTGCAGAAAGTTTGCAGTTTTTTTTTTTTTTTTTTTTTTATCAAATCAAACTTTTCAATTTTTCAAGGGTACACTTGTTTCGAGCCCGAAATTGTTGTAAAAAAAATTACAAACTTTCTGTACGTAAATTGTTGCATCAATTATTTTGTAAGAAATAGATGTTGCTAAATTTAACGATGACGTCATATCATTGAAATTTCAATGTCACGACTGATGACGTCATCCAAGCTATGAGATGATGGAGAATGCGTACCGAGTTTTGAGTATACCGTATGATGAAATTGGTTCACGTGAACATAGTCGAAGAGCGTTGACTTGATATAATAATAGCGAAAAATTTTCCGACTGTTGCAGGCGAGAAAACAACGCAATGCCAAGGCACGGTTAATCGGACGAACGAGAGGCACAGGGCACGCGAGGGTGTGCGGCATCGCGGCTTGCGTTACAGAATCCAACTGGCTTGCGACGAAGAGGCGCACAAATCTCCGAATACCATGACACAAGTTCCCTTACTTTTAGAAATGGATAATGCGAATAACGACATTAATCAGAACACAGTCATGCTCGAGGTTACTAGACCAAATTTTACGGTTAATGATTTTAGGAAGGGAATAATAATTTCTATGAATTTTGATAAATATCCTCGATATGAAAGAAAGAACAGAAATATTTCGGTTTAATTTTATTTCAAAATAACGATCTGAGCTGTTATAAATGCAGCTTATTGATTTTTTTTAATAGAATTTTTAATCATTTCGAGAAAAAAGCAATTTTGTCTCGAAAATATCTTTACCTATCTTGATGAATGGGTTAAAATAGGATTCCCGTATAAAGTAGTGGCAACCATATTACAATGCATCATTTTCTGGAGGGAAGCTACTTTAACTTATGTGTAGAGACTGGCCAAGGTCGTGTCATTATTTTAAATCTGTGTTTAATTAAATTTTGTTTTAATATGAAAGCAATCTCGTTAAAATAACTAAATTGAATTAATATTTAATCAATTAATCATTCATATGATAAATATAAATTAATAGACGAGTAAATTAATCATATTAGTAAATACTTAAATGGATGGTACAAAAAGTTTTACAATAATCAGGGACTTCCATTTGATGAAATCCATGTAAAATCGTAGAACTAAAGACGTTTTCTTGCATCATATTTTAGTCTATGAGTATTTCTATTTTCATCTCTCTTACGCATCAGTGGTAGTAAATCATATATTTCTAACCCAGGAACCCAAAGTTGACTGAAACTTTTCTTTCTTCGAGTAATGAATATGAAGAAGGATAGCGAAATTAAAAAATTTCCAATGACCTCAAGTAGCTAGAATTTCACTTTATGTTACTTTAATTGAAGACATTAAAGAAGTTAATAACATTTTAAAGATACCAATTAATTTTGTTTCAATTCATTTTGCTTTTTTCTTCACTTAATTAAACTTGATACTGATAAAATCTTTGCAATATATTTATTAATATAAACCTGATACGCGATTGAGTCTGATAGAAATATTTGAATGTAAATTCATAGATTAATTATTGTCCCTTCATACAAGAATTTTTATTTAAATACATTTTGAGTTTGCGCTCTTGCGAAAAAATGTGCAAAAATGATTTAAAATTATTTATTTTGTTTATTCACACTTTTTTTTTAGAGATAAATTACTCATTAACTACGAAATTTGAAATGTTCAGAAGAATACAGTAATTAAATCTGTAGACTTCTTGTTATGAACAAACCAAATCATCCAGACATGCTTTAAATGAGCATTTAATCAATCCCTCAATGGTAGCATTACTTTTAGCGCCCTTTCTTTACGCACATAGTTATAAATCTAGTATCTTTCTCAAATGGGTAATTTTTTCTACGAAGCGACCACTCATGGGACTATTAATATTATTAGACCCGAACAATTTTGTAGTGGGAGAATTTCATTCATCAACAAACTGTAAACCCTGCGATAAATTGTAGAATTTATCACACTCGTTTTTTATCTTTTCAAAAACAAGTACTTTAAATTTATAAATTCAAAACTAAACATCGTGTAAAATATTCTATATATACATTTAAAAAAAAAAAAATGAATGAATTTTAATCAAATTAAAATTCTCCTATGATGAATGAATTAAATTTTTTAAGAATGTAATTTCAATCAACACTAATTTTACTAAATAATGCGTACTTAATACTTAAAAAAAAAAACCTTTTTTTACAAAAATCATTTGGGCACAAAAGGAAAATCATCTCTTTATAAGAGAGTTCAATTGTATTTTATTATTAATTACTTATCATTTCACTGCATAGGTTGGTCTTCCCGGGGATACTTGGAGGTATTGCGTGGAACGACACAGATTAGCCGAGAAATCCGAGTGGTTCCGGGCATTACTGTTGGGACCATTGGCACGCACAGAGAAAGAAGCTGTAATCAAATTGCAGCATATCGATAAAAGAGCTTTCGACCACTTATTTCGGTAATTTTTCAAAATATCGATATCATATTTTGTTTAATTTGTTTGCAAAATTTTTAACGCATTGAACAAAAGTAATAAAATTTATAAATCCATAATACTAACTTATTAATTAAGTTAATCGTCAAACAATCAATCTTTGATTGCAATTCAAACTATTACTTTTTTTTTTTTTTTCGAATCGATACGTTTAAAATATTTGAATTTCAAATATCTAACGACGATTGCGGCGTAATTGTTAATCAGAAACAACGCCATTGATAGTACGTTAAAAATGAATAAAAAAACAGCGAAACGACGTTAATTCGAATTATTCAACCATGTTCAGTGAACTATTTCAACGGCGCACTACAGCAATTCCATTAACATAATCGACTGAAGTTATCTAAATTGCACGCGTTTGTTGATTTGACACTGCGCGATGGACTGCACCGCGGCAGACTATTTTCAGTGTCTCGAAACAACCAGACAAATTTTCTTTCTAAGTGTCATTGGTCTGTTTGCTTATTTCTGGATCATTGGTCTGATCATCTTCTTATCAGTCGTGTGCAACCGGAAGTTCGATATAACGTGCAATCCAAATATTCGAACTGATAAAAAGCTCGAAATCACTTCGTAAAGTTAGATTCCTTTATAATACAAAATCGTAGCTTTCACTCAATAATCGATAACTAATTTTCAATCGTTAATTAATAATCTATGAAATTCTTTAACATCGTGTGTCGTTTTCATGTATCAGATAAAATTTGAATCTAACTGACGTTTCGCTTTAAGTTTTCTTAAGATATAATAATTCCTTAAAAGTCTACTTTAAAAAGGCAAAGATTTTTAAATGTGTGATATAATTTTACAGTTATTTGCACGATGAAGCGGTGACATTTCAATCGATCTCAACAGCGAGGGCGACTCTTGACGTCGCGCACCAATACCTGTGTCCAGGACTCGCACATTTGGCAGTCAACTACTTGAACGACAATCTTAAAGCTTCGACGGTACTCGAAGTTTATCAAGGACTGAGCCTTTACGCTAGCGATTTGTCAATCGGAATACCAAGTGCACCTCCAGCTCCTGGAGACGATGCCGGTGAAATTGGTAAAAATATTTTTTTGCCATACAACCTGTAAATATTAATATTCATTTGCAAATTTTGATATCTTATATTACAATATACACTTTCAAAACGTCCTCTTACACACAGCGTAAAGACTGTTTTCTTACATAATATTTTTTATTCAAATTATCACATACCCTACATGAAAAATACTGTTTATTGAAATGTATATATTTTTTTCAGCTTGTGCCTGTGCAAAGTTGCTTTGCACTTGTTTGCGGATCATAGATTCATATCCAGAGGTGGTGTTCCAGCAGGAGCGTTTTGAAGAATTGAACGGTCAGGAAGTCGCGAACCTCGCTTCGCGCGATAGTTTGCGATTGACCAAAGAATCGTGCCTTTTTTACGCGCTCGAAAGATGGGCCTCGTCCGAGTGCAGAAGGCACGGCATGGAACCGAATCCTGCCAACAAGCGCAAAGTCTTGACAGACGACGTACTGTTCAGCGTGAGATTCTTGCTCATGTCCGATGAGGAGTTCATCAAAGGCCCGATGGCGAGTAATATGCTCACTAGCGAAGAGTCTGCTTACATTATGTCCAAAATATTGGGCCACAACAACGCCCGGCAAAACGACGCGGTAATGATCTACTTTTATCAAAGAATTTTTAACAAATCATTTTTAAATGTCATTATTACATTTTTATACACTTTTAGTTTATTTAAGATAAATTTCAAATGATTCAAATTTAATTGTGCAAAAAGATCTGTATTTGTAATTTGTATTAAAGTAAAGTTGTTTGGCATTTTGGACTTTGAAGTACAATTGTAGTACATCAGTTATGAACCAATGAGATCATGTGGAATTACATCTATATAAAAACTTTAATATAATCTTTATAAAAAAATCTTACTAGTCAATAATGCATTAGTAAATTTCTGTTGCTTTGACAAAAGTCAATAATATAATTACATTTTACATTTGCAGAATCATGGAACTGCGACTGAATTTGTTATGCGTCTAAACAATATGCCACGAGGATTGAAATATCGCGGCAACATCTCTACAGCGAACGGCAACAGGGAACGCGAGGACAACAAAAAAAATCGACGGAAAGAATGCGTTAACCAGAGTCAAAAAGTTTGCGCGCAAATTGGCCACTGCTTCGTCCGCGTCCTTGCCTGTGTTTTTGACTGAAAGCCACTTTAAGACATTTTACGTGAACAGCTTTTCTTTACCGGTGCATATTGTAAAACAATAACAATTCGCTATTAATTCGAGTTCTTATAGCATGACAGAAAACAAAATTATTACAAAGAAACAGAGAATTATTGTACATCAACGTTCGCGTAAAATAAAATTGTTTAAGCGATTTGTTAGAAAAACAACGAATGGGAGTTGCGTAAGAAAATCGTGAGTCATTATGATTATTAAATTGATCGTTATACGCTTTGCTCTCCGTTTATATGTTTATATATATATATATTTATTTTCTTTCTCGAAAACAACTGTTTCGGACATAAGTTTATGTCGTTGACGGGAAGAAAAATTTGTGCCATGGCTGGTCCGTGTGAAAGCGCTTGTAAACATATGACTTTTTTTTTTCTCAAGATATTCGTGTAAACGATAGTCTTGAGTTTTTTTCCAAATACTCGTTTTTAGGTGAAATCATATAAATATCAGATTAAGACATAGATGTTGATTTGAAAGGAAGTTGTTTATTGTAATTTTAATCGACTTGTTAATTTGGCCTCGCGTTGAATTTTATGCCCAAAATATGTATGTTATTATATCATAAACGAGATAATTTATTGTTACACTGATCCACGACTTGGATATGACTGACGGTTCGCGTTATCATATCATTTTTTTTTATCATATACACCAATTTTGCAATGAATTGACTATCACGTTATAGCAAAAGTAAATGAAATGAATCATTACACTTAAACAATGAATATATATGAACTTTTAAATCTGTTATCTTGATTAATGTTGGGGGTTGTAATTTTATGAAAAATGATTAATTGAATAAAGATTTAGATGTTCCAAATTGATGTGTTTTTAACATAATATTATTTTTAAGGATGTGTAAAATTTATCAATATATTATTCGGAAAAAATCATGTTATTAAATTATACAATGTGGCGTATTTGATGTTAAAACATATTCGTGCGAAGTTTATACAACGTTTGTTCCTAAACGCTATTCATGTTCACGTTTATTTCAAAGATGTGTTGTATAAGATGTGCTGTTAATTAAGTTTTGTATATTTTTATGTACTACTTTATTTAATAAAATTATTATATCAAACATTCTTTTATCGCTTCTTCAAAAATATATGAAATATTTTTTTATTTACAAAATGTATTAGAAACATTCCTCATCAAATTCATATAAAACATAAAATTTGTTAATCAAATTTTTAAATGTTCAAAAACCATGCAAAATAAATGAAAAGAATCGAGGCATAAAGGCTCTGTATTGACTACCCAATTACACTAATGTCTAAAAAGCTGAAAATGATTCTCATGAAGAAATCATGATAGTTCATTAGATTATGAAAAAAGTACTTGTACCCAGACAACAAATTTTCGAAATTAAATGTATTACACAATTACCAAATTTATGGACCAAATCGAATAATAATAGTTAGTTTTTTAATGCGGACCTTTAATTATTGTGCCTGTGAAAGTTTTTGAAACATTTGAGTAAGTAGACAGTCAATATTTACATCAGCTAGCGGCTTTTATTCTAATTAACTTGCATGATTTTTAAACCATTTTCTCGTTTTTCAAGCCAATTCCATTATGATTCGTTTTTTTTATTGAACTTGACATTGAATGACTGTCATTAACAACATTACACACCTTAAGTATTATAAATACTTAAATCATTAAATGTTTTCTTTACATTTACATATTTACAAATGAATTAACTTGTATTATATACAAAAATAACACTAACCATCATTTTAAGACTACCCCTTTCTTTCAACAGAAGGCGAACAGCTTATGTTTGGTTACGATACATTAAACTCTAATTGAAATAGAATGAAAAATTATTACAAACGCAAATTAATAGAATTTCTAAATTTTGATATTACATTAATAATTAATGAAAAGAACATTTATTTTTCCCGATGTTGATAAGTATATCTGATTGATACTTAAATGTGACTTTTCATTAAATACTTCTTTATACAAATTTAGACTTTACACGCTCGACGATTCTGAACTGCCAGCATTCACCTCGCTTTTTACTTCAACATTTGTTTTTTTGATGTTTAAGAAACACGCACCTGTTGCTGCATTCACTTGTCCTCCAAAAACCACGCAAACCATACTCATCGGTGTTGCATGTTGCCAAATCTTTTTCACCCATTTGTCAACTGAATGAAAGGTTTTTGCATGATTTTCCGATGTTAACTTTTCCTCTGGAATTCGAAGATGACAAAGATTGAACTGGTGTTCTGTTGAAATTTCGTTTGTACGCTCAATCGCCTTTTTATTACTTTCTTGCACTTCCAGACGTACCTGTAAAATGTATCATGCATCACAAAATGGTTATCTTCACTGATTTTTCAAAACTACTCTTTATATTTACTTATTCTTAATTTTCAGTACAATTTGTTCTCATAAATTTTATATGTAAACTATAATTAAACATACGTTGCGTTTCTTAGTATCATCTTGACCATTGGAGACACAAAGTTTTGACGATTTCAAGAATTTGGAATACTCGTTGACAACTTCGTTATTACCGATGATGGCTACTGTATTCTCTGCGACGGTCACATGTTTGAAAAGGGATATTCCAATTTGTTCCCTGTTGGCAGATTTTTTGTCAAGATGCATATTCTCGATACGTTGCCGCTCGCCGAGTACATGGTCACCAAAATCAATGCTTTTCGTTAATTTCAGTTGCACCAACTTCATGCAAGCCATTGAATCTTCCACAGAACAATGACCATCATCTCTATCTTGTATTCCTTCTTGGAGGAAGTTTTTAGAAAACATCCGAAGTTTAGATTTTCTGTATCTGTAACAAAAATATTAATTTTAATTAGTCCATAATAAATTAAAAATAAAATACAGAAAGTAATTTAACCAATTACAAATATTTAAAAATGTATGTAATAATCTTTTATTTTATGCACTTCTGTATATTTTCGTCAGTAAACTATTAATAAACATTGAAATTTTTTTTAATTATATATTAGTGCTGTAATTCAGTTATTACCTATCACCAGTTGTATTGAAAATAACCGAAGTATCTATTACATAAGGATGCATCATTTGTAATGCTCTTAAATCAGCAGATAAACTGTGACCAACAAGAATTGCATCTGGTGGAAGTATCTTACGTAAATAATTTTGTACATCTGCCAATTTTGTAGTAACGTCCTGAAGTTTTTCAGGTGTGATTCCAGACCACTTAGTTAAGTAATCTATGATTTTATTATCAGGTTTTACTAAAGTATCATACAAAGTCTGTAAACGAAAAAAATGACAATACACTTATCTATTTCAGCTATAATTTATTTAAACTAAATTAGTGGATTCATTAATCAGCAAGAAAAGTTTACCTCCATTTTTTCATTTAACAAAGATACCCTTGTCAGTTCCAATTCTCCAGTTGTTGTTTTACACATTTCACAATCAAGAGCAAACATAGGTGATTTTGGAGTAGCTTCAACGTATTTGTCTTTTGTAAAAACATAGTGTTTGTACCTACAAAAAAGGAGATAGATTAATTATATATTATGTATAAACTAATATGCTGTGTATAAATAAAATATGTTGAATAAGGTGCATGAAACAAACTTTTCAAAAAGAACTCCTTTCAAAGGCATAGGAAAATTTTCTTCTACCATTTGAGAAGGAGACAAGAGTAGTTGTGTCCGAGGATAATTATCTGTGGATGGTAGTTCTGCTAATTCTTCAGGAGTGTATGCTCCTCCTCCAGGTTTCAATGGAGCACTCATAGGAAACACAACCTTTAAACGTTTCACCAAATCATCAGAATGTTGCAAAGCATATTCCAGTGAACCAAATTCTATTATAAAAAAATAAAAAAGAAAAGTTATTTAAACAATTAAAATATAAGGAATGTAAATAATTTATACTTTTATTAAAAAGAATAGTTACTTCTGACTATTTTTTCATATTGAGTCCCAGTGAGAGGAACCGCAGCCAACTCTTCAATAATGGAACCGCCATAGACAGCAGGTGTCATTAACTCCAATTTATGTTCTAATAAATTTGTAATATTTGGGAACATTGACTGATAAGATAGAAAATGATAGGAAGACAGGCCTTCTATGACTAATACCATTGTCTGAGTGAGCTATAAAAATGAAACAGTCATATTTTAATTGTATTAATATGTAAACTTCTACTAAAATATTCATTCAAAATCTTCAATACCGAAAACTTTATTTAATTAAACATTGTTAAATCAAATAATACATTTTACATAATTTTATCAAGCTAATAAAATATATAAAATTTATCACATTAATATTATTATTACCCTATTAAATTTTTCCAAAGAACACCATCTTGCTGGTGAATAAGGTGAAAAGTGTCCCGAAATGGAGTAAAGAAGTAAATGTTGAACATCATTTAAGAATATTGGAACTCTGTCGCTATTTTCATTAAGATCAAACCTTGCATTTTCACCAACCACTTTTAAAGTCAATCTTGGAATATTTTTTAACCTTTTCTTTCTTTCCCTTAATTCTTCCTTCATCCTTTTAAATTCTTCGCCAGAGAGCCTATAGCATGACCAACAATTTATTATAATAAATGTTTATTTACTAGCTTTATTTTTAGATGTAAATTTTATTTTCTTTATGAATAAAGGCATTTGAATTTTGATCATCTTACAATCACTATTGTGTCCATTAGGTTTCAACATTAAAATATTAAAAAAAAAAAAAAAAGATTAACTTTTTAATACATAATTGATGTATTTATATATATTATTAATGAGGACTAACTTTGGTTTCTTGGTCAGGGGTGGGTTTCCTGCTTTTGCATCATTATTATCCTCGGTGTAATTTTCCAAAAGGTAAAATGAATTGCCATTTAATCGTTTATGTTTATCTTCGTTTGATTCTGTCCCAGTGTTATTTGTCATTTCTACCTCTTTTCCAATAGCACTTTCCAGTTTCAAATCTTTATACATTTGATGATTTTTATCAATGTCGTTGAGCTTGGAGATTTCGTACAATGCAGCAAGTTTTTTGCGCTTATTTTCAATTCTCTTGACTTTTCTTCTGAAGAATTGAACTTCTTCACCGCTCACTAAGTAAAAAAAATAATAACATAAGTAACAATAGATAAAATTGAAATTTTATTAGGAAATGAAGAACATTTTTTAGAAATATTTAGGATTTTGATACACGAGCTAACACAAGCGATTTTATTTACAAGCATACTTATAAGAGATTTCATCAAACGTAACAATAGAATTTCATTATTATTGTTTGTTTCAATGTCAAATTAAATATGATTAATGTCAAATAAAAAATGTATTATTTTATATAAATGCTCAGAATGCGTAAACATAACCTTACTTGCTGAGCTAGTTTACACGTTTCTCCTGCACTGTATCTCTGTTGATATTTGTTCTTTATTATTGCATTGTTGAATAGCAGCTGTTATAGATTATATCCTTGTATCACTAAAATTATCCACGTGTACGTACATCTGATTCGAAAGCAATATCGGAAGAAAGCGAGTTCGCAAGAAATACATTAAAAATGGACACACTGTTTATCATTTAGGTTATGGCAAGTTACAATGTGATTTTTGTGGTAAACAGTGCAACCAACCTTACATATTTGCACGTTCCTTTTGAATTTATTTAGAAGTAAATAATATATTTACTTCAAAAGTAAATAAATTAAATATAGAATTTTTATAAAAATTTTTTAATTTCTGATGATGATTCTATACAATGATTCTATACAACACAATCAGCGTCGATATAAATAATATATCGAATAACAAAAATATTACAAAGACAATATTAATTGAAATTAATAATAAATGTTAGATGCAAACACAATCACAAATTACTATATTTGCAATTTTCATTGTTTTAAAAATATCATTATATATGGAAATACAATCGACGTTTACGCGAATCCAAAAAATTGAGACCAGATAAATTGGATACAATGAAGGTCTTATCTTCAACAGAGCTTCCCTTCTTCTATTTCATTTTGACAAACATGATTTTATCATAAAAAGTTAATTTATCACGTGATCAATACAAATGGCGTGTAAAAATGATATTGATTTTGATAATCATTAATTTGTTTCATAAGTAATTTAAAATACAATGTTTGTAATGTTTACTGTACATACAACTTTGTAAATAAAAATTTTACTAAGATTTGAATAACAATATTGAAATAATTCTTGTGTATATTAACTCTTCTATGTGCACACATTATTTTGTTACAGGGTCATGTTTGATATAGACATAAGCATATTGTTAATGTTATATGTTTGACTTTTATATGCAAAACCTAAATGTATTAATCGTTGAATCATTTCGGTATATTCATATTCAAATGCCAAAGAAACTAACGAATAAGATGCTGGTTTTATTACAGCCTCAAAATCAACTCCTTTTTCAATTAAATAATCCAATACTTGGTTTAAACGACCCACAAATCGGAAATGATTAAATATTTCTGTTATCATTTTACGGTTGTTGATAAGCTGAAGAGGAATCAGATCATTTTCTGCCTTGAAAGCTATATCTGCATTATTATCCAGTAGAACTGCAACCATTTGATAATTGTTTGCATAAACTGCAAAATGCAAAGCCGTCCATCCTTGAAGAATTGTAAAAATTACTATCTTGATATGATTAGTTAAATTTATATTTTTGTGCTATTAAATATCATTAAAATATGACAGTTATTAAAATGGTTAACTTATTATTATACGAAAAGTAACATGGGCACCAAACTCAAATCCTCGTACTCTGCCTAGGTTTCTAAGGAAGTTTTTTCCCTCGTTTTACAGGCTTATTTGGGTAAATGGGAAAATACAATAATGAGGGTGAAGGTAAAAAATGAGAAAACGAGAGGCAAAGAGAGTTATAAGGATGAGAATGCTGAGAATGCGGGAGAGTGGGAAAAAATTAATTGTACGTAAAACGTCATAAACATCAGATATTTACCTTTATACATGTTATGTTCAGATGGATAATTACTGTCTCCACTTATAAGTAGATATCTCAAATTTTGAACCATACCGTTCATCAGTACAACGATATGCATTGCAGCTAATCCATCTTGTGTGTATACATAAGGGTTTGCATTTTTCTGGATCAGTAGTCGGGTTATTTCAATGTTATTGTGATAAATTGCTAGTAGTAGTGGCGAAACGAGCTCGCGTTTCCCATTCCAAAATGCATAAGCTTTAACGTTAACGTCAGCGCCAAAGGATAAAAGAATCGAGACAGCATTGGCATCATTTTTCGGGATAGCTCGAAACAGTAAAGGTCTCTCGTTTATTTTCAAATTTGGGTTCGCACCATTCATCAAACTTTGCTTCATGACAGTGTAATTCCTATTCGTAAAGGCAGTTAAAAGTCTTACATCCCAATCATTTTCGAACTGAAACCAATTGTATCCACGTTTTATTATAACAGTTTATGGCTGTTATTTATATTAATTAAAATCTAGCTCGATCGCATATCTATGCCCTGATAAAACACGAATATATTTATAATTTAAAATAATAAATTGATAATAAGAAAATTTTAATTAAAAAAAAAAAAGAAAAAAAAACCAAGAAATGTATTACTTTTTAACTTTAAGCTATTCTTTGATGACAAGTATTTATTTAAGTAGAAAATACATGTATCTTACTAAAACAATAACTATTTATTTATTTTGTTATGAAAATCATAAGAAATTTGAAATCTAACGAAAATTATGATTTGCGCTATGAAATTAAACGAATGGTTAAAATTTAATTTATTAATTCATCAAGGATTTTGTAATAATAACTATTCAATACATGATTATAATTTTGTAAATCCAAGGTCAAGTCAAATTGAGAAATTTGGAGGTCAAATTATAAGACTCTAAATAATATAAGTTGTTATCATTAAATTTGATGACCCGTTAATTTTTTTTTTTAACTTGAATGTCCTTCAGAAATAAATATTCAAATGAAAGATATCCTGGTTTAAGCGATTTTTAGGAGACATATTTGTTATTAACCTGTATAAAAATAAATAATATGGGTTTAAACTTAAATATTCATAAATCTCCCTGAAAGTTTTTTCAAATATTCTACTTTAAATCAAATCTGGGAATATTCAATAATTTTTAAGATTAAAGTGAGGAATAGAATAGTCTGATTCTTAAATTCAAATTTTTGTCTCAAGAAACTTCGTTATGAATTTTATTAAATTTTACAATCGAAATTTCTTTTACGAAATTTGTTTTTATGAGCCGAGTTTACTGCACTGTTAAAGCAGAAGCAATGTTATATACACAAAACGTGTACATTATAAATACGGACGAAAAATCTCAAGAACGTTTTATAATAACTTCACAAAAGAATATGCGATTGTTTGCTAGATATTTAATTATATTAAATATAATAATACAAAATATAACTGATATTCAATTTAATTAGAATATTAACAAATTATTTGTTAATATATTTCATATCGAAAATATTTTATACTGTATAATGTTTAATATATGTTTTTGTAATAATACAAAATATAACTGATATTCAATTTAATTAGAATATTAACAAATTATTTGTTAATATATTTCATATCGAAAATATTTTATACTGTCTAACGTTTAATATATGTTTCAATGTAATACTTACAGGTACTCCAATACAAGCCATTCCTGATGTTTAATTTAATTTACGAGAGCGTTACCCTTTTGTTGTGAAAACGTTGACCTGTGTCAACAGCTACTTATTAACTGATTCAAACTAGTGAAGTAAATAAGAAAACCACGTAGCATTTAAGATGTAGTTGTAAGATGGCGTTTAGGTAAGATGAAGTAAAAGCTTTGCTCATTGGTTCATTCTTATCATGCAAGATCATTTGTCCTGAAATAGTGATTCGTTTATTTTTGATCCCTTTGATTGTTAAATATTTGAGTCCATTGTCACGCTTTGACAATGGCTCAAAAGCAACTGCTGTGCTAAAAGCTATTGGTCATCAAAAACAACATCTTTTTTACTTAACTAGTTCCAAACTTAATAATTTAATGCCAACAGTAATATCTATGGAAACAATAATAAAAACAGTAATATTTATGGAAACAATAATATTTTTTCAACAATAAGAAATTTATAAAACTTACATTTGATAATAATTGTAAGCACAGAAAACGCATGACATTTCTCGTTAACACACAAATGACGTCATTTGTGTGATGATGTTTCTGTACACTGATTGGAAAACTCCGATGTGTCAACAATGGCATTTAAACTAAAAATATTAACCTATAGGTTAATATTTTTTTTATAGGTTAATATATTTTTTAGCGGAGAGTATTTGACTGCACAGTAGTAAAGATTCAACTTGGAGAAGTTTTTAGTGTAGTTTTTTCTTTTTTTGAACACAGCTTTAATTCAAGTTCGGTACCCTGATAATAATAGTATATTATTGCTGAGGGCATCACTGCGCCCGAGGTATGTACGCTATTTTACGGACCGAGGGAGCGAATGGTAAAGTGGAACTTTTTTATTCACCAGTAAACAGAGGTGGATAGCTTAAGAATTGACAATTGAAAATACCGATTGAACTTTTGCAGAAATGAAACTGAAACTGTGTTAATGGATACTTTCTATTTATTTATATATAAAATTAAACGCAATCATACATTATTTACATATCATAAGAAATGTACATTTTATTTTGTTTCTAATAGTAATGTTACTTTAATAACTAGAACTAAATGTAATAAAAAATTGAAATTATTATCTGCATTATAAATACTTGAAAAACGTTCTTCTTTAAATAAGATTTTTAATATAATCAGCACTTCCTTTTGGATTAAAATATTCCACAAATGCTTATATTGTATTGTAAAAAAAAAAGAAAAACTTCACGTACTGTTATTAAAATCTTGAAATTAATTTTTCCAATTTTTATTTAACTCTCATTCATTAAGTAATAAAAGTAAAAGTACAAAAAAGTTATTGTATTTCAATAAAAGTTATTACTGAAAATAAATAAAGCAAACATTATACAAAATAAAGAAGTTTCAAATAAAATGAGAGTTGACATATAAAAAAAAAAAAAAAGATACAATGTAAAAAGGCAATGTGTAATACTGTATTATAAGAAAATCAAAAACAAAATAAGAATAAAAACGAATAAATAATCAATCCATCTTAAAAAATAAAATGTCAAATATTCTCTTACTTAGTCCCAAGTTTATCGTCGTCAGACGTCACTTTTATTATATCGAGTGTTTCTTCAAAGAAGTATTCGACGATTTTTCGTATCGTCGATGGCGTACAATTTTCGAGCGCTTGATGTTGTTCGAGAATGAATGAATAATTTTCCGGAGACTAGGTTTTCGTTTTCTGACTCTCTAAATGGCGAGTAACTTTTTTTCAAGCTCCATGATCAAACTCGTGGTAACCTTCGGCACCAGTGAATATCACATCTACCCAAACCCTCATTGCTTCTGAACTGGGTGCCATCAAGTGATACAATCGTGATGATGTTTTAACGATAAAAGTCAATGTTGGCTGCGGCGACTTTACGGAGTTCATGTGATCGACGTAAACATCTTCGATTGACTGAAAAAAAATATACATATATATTTTTATATAACGTTAGATTCAAAAATAACTTTTAATAACTATTAAAAATATACAGACAAATCGTAGCATAAATTTACATTACTTTAAAATGTTCATTTGTTTTAATATACTTTTTTTCATAAAAATGAACTCATATTTAATGTTACCAAGTAATTATCAAAAAAATTCTTACCTGGAAATAAATGACTCCCCTTGGCTTTCTGTTGGAATTATCACCGTAGTAAGAGAGGGTCTTCCGCTTGCGATCAAAAACGAACCAGCGCTTATTCCAGTGATGAAACTTTTTGCTCATCTTTGACAGGTAACCACGGCAGTTGGTTTTATCAACTTCGACATCATTTATCAATGGCAATTGGTGACCAGCAGCTTCAATAAACTCTCGTAAATCCAAAGATTCTGACTTTATTGGTAGGTATCTCGTTAATGGTCTCTGCAAAATTGATTTTTTTTTTCATTGCGTTATAAATATATAAATAGAGTTGTATAACAATTAATTTTAACAGGAAATCAACAGTTACATTTGATATCTTTAAAACAATCACTTGCTATAGTTTAGTGCCACAAAAGTAACAAAAGTAATATACTTTGAAAAAGTATATAATCAATCAACATTTATTCAAATTCCAAAGAAAGATAAATTTTAAATTTTAAGTATACATTGAATGTTAACGTATGAGTAATAATCATATATATTGCCTGCATACACAGATTATCAAAGGAAGAAAAATAAATTCTTGTTTGCTGTAATCCGATAAAAAAAAAGGTACTCACTTGTAACTTGGCCTTTTCTCGGTATTTAATCGGTTGCATGGTTCCATAAGTGTCCATTTCACTGGACGTTTGAGACAAAGGCCTGCTTCCGTTTCCATTGACGCCACTGCTACAGTTGTTTCCAAATCTTTCTCCATCCACCGACGATATTCGCCTTTCGTCCCTTATCTAAAAAAATAGTATATTTAAAATTAATAAAGTTTAATAAAAAAAACTTACGATTGAAATTGTAATATAAACATGTAACTATAAATGTATTTATACTACAGTAATGCACATACAACAAATATATTAAATAGATATTTTAAGCAAAAAGATTATTTTCAATGACTGTTAATTGTTTAAAAATGTAATATCTTATATTGCCACGAGTTGTAAAAAGTATAATGTTGGATAGAAGCATTAGTGTTTTAAAATAAAACAATTTGACCGCAATTTTTTTATCAATATACCATAAATTTTTGTTTTCACGCTTTTGCCTCGACATCTACTTTTCATTCGCAAAAAAGCTATTGCATTTGACGACATTTTTAGACTCCGTTATTTATATTTTATATCATTTTAATTCCCCCGGGTGATCTTCTTTGTGTGCCGCCGCCTCAATTTATGACTTCATTTAATCCGTTTCCGAAACATAAGATTATGCGGGAACAAAGCTAAGTTTACAATTTAACTTGGACGGTATCTTTTGTGCAGAAAATATTTACGGTTTACCAAGCTCTTTAATTACCCAGTTTGCGTAAATTGAGTTGAAAAGTCGCCCTCGACGATATGAGCCTGCGTTTAAATTGTTCGCGCGAAAAACGGACTTTGCGAGAAATGGCAAAATTTGTTTGAGGATTTCGCAAGTTCGAAAATAGGTTTATTAAGTATCGCAATAGGCCTTAAATAATTGTCAATGACGAACAATAACAAAAAGCTATTCGAGGGGCATAAATTTCGAACGTGTTCGGCCACTGCCAAAACGCACGGTTCCCGTGGAAGGAATTTCGCGCTTCCGAGATATTCGCGATCGACTTGACAAACACGAGGACGAAGCTGGCAAGTGAATTGCGACGATGGAAATTTATAAGCCTGCGTCGGAATAATGCCAAACAATGAGGCAGTCGAAATTCGAACAATGTTGTCTTGTGTAACTTAGGCTCCATTAATTTCCCTCGCATTTATTTATGAATAGCAAAAGAAAAATAAATTGTACTGGAGAGATTAAAGGAAGTATAAAGATAAAATGGTACTGAAAATTGCAGAATATTATCGAGAAGTGTTGAAATTTTTTAGCGTAATTAAAATGAATAATTTCAAATAACCAAATCGTTGTAATTGTTTAAGATGAATATTAATATACATTAAGAAACATTTCCTTACAATTAGACAATCGATTCAAATCTTCTGCAAAAATATATCAAGTTATCAAGTATCAGTATATCAATTGATATATCACATATATATCACTTGATACATTTTTGTAGAAGATTCGAATCGATTTTCTAAAATCAAAATCACAATTCAAATTACTTTCAATTTATTATGAGAATATTTATTTATTATGAAAAAATTAATATACTGAGTTTGATCCTTTGAAAAGAATTTGCAAACTTCCGCACATAGTTTGATCATTACGTTCAACTTGAACTGAAAGTGATGACTCGGAAATTGCAATATAAATGAAATCAAGTCTTAAGTTTCAAATAAAATAAAAGCAAACATGTAGTGAAAAGTGAACAAGACAAGGTCGTTGAAAACCTTCGAAGTGTAAGAAGCTCAGCAACATTTAAAAGCTATTTGTGGAATAAAGTGACAATTTGTTTAGCTTGTACGGAAGACGTGGTTGTGTATCACGCCAAGTATATAATGGGCGACGCAAAAACTTTGCAAATAAGTGTCGCATCATTTAATCAATGGCTGTCTCCGAACTTTAATTACTCTTATTAGATGCAATTTTAACATAATTCTCTACGATCGAAGGTTCTCAAGTAATTGCCATTGAAGACCAAGGAACTAAAATTCATTTGAAGTTACTTTATGAAAATTCAGTTTACCTATAAAAAGAAAACAATCATTTTGATATATTTTTCTATGTTTAAGACATCGAGACAATTTGAGACAAAAGATGTGTTAAAATAAGATAATTATTTTTACGGCTCAAACAAGATAATTGAATATACATATATGCATATATATAATATGTATAATATACAAATACGTATATTTTTATTGTACAATTGTTTTGCCATTGTTTAAGATTATGTATTCTATGTAATGTAAAAGCTACGAATTTTTATAAATAATTCCAACAGCTGTCAAGCGTTTTAAGCTCTTCGGCGTTCTTGATCTCAAGTAATTTGGATCGATCAGTGTAACGCACTGGCGATTTTGTCAAGTTCATTTGTGAGCTCGTCCGTTGGCGATTTACGCGTGTTTCGTGGAGCTTTGACATATTTTTAGATAGGGCATTCTTTAGAAAAATAATAGCTACGGGTTATTTTAACGCGTTACCAAAAGATACCCATTTCGGCCGGCCGCGCTCCCGGCTTAGATGCTATTTAATAATAACGCTGCGTGTACTTCGCACCTGTTGGCGAGCTATCCTACAGCGCGATACGACGTTTTGGTTATTCACCCTCGCGCTTCGTCATTTATTTACTATTTCGCGCCACTTAAAATCACAGACGATTCGAATTTTCCATTAATTAATAGTCAAAATATTGATATTTTATTATTGAAATGTAAAAATAATATTAAAACGGTGGAATTAAGTCATGAGAACAAACTCGACCTTTGCTTCAAAGACAATTAATAAAAAGCGTTAAAAATCGCCAAGGAAATCAGTTATTTATAACTTTATAATACGGCTTTACAGCGTAAAATCATCTCGAGTCCTCAATGACAGTAGTAAATCGTGAAGTTTATTAATAATGATACACAATTTCAAACTGTACAACGAATTCTCAATAATGGTGTTCGTGGGAGTAGTGACGAAAAATTTTGCTAACGCATTTTATTTTTTGTTGCGTGTAATGTTTGCATATTTAAGTTTTCGTTCTTGTTTATTAAATTATAAATTCAATTAAGCGATTATTAGAAACGAATTATTTTTTATTAACGACTTTTGTGATTAAAATAAAGATTTAATTGAATGGAATAATTGATTGATAGTCTTTATTAAAATTAAAAAAAAAAAAACAAATTTGAAATCAATAAATTTCATAATTTTATCATTAAAATGAGTTAATTATTATTGAACAAAATTGTTTATAATATTCATAATTTATTATTGCTATAAATTATAAGTAATTAATTATTTTGTTATTTATAAAGTGCCATTCAAAAAGTAAATTCCGAAGTTTTCGAATAAAATTCGGTAAAAAGTACAAAAAATGAGAAAGAAATAGCACATACTTATAAACCATTTGAAAAATGATTTCTAATAAATTATGTTACAAAACAACATGTCACACTGGCATGAGATATACTTTTTTTCTTAGCAAAAGAAATGGGTTCTTGGTTTGTTATTTTTTTGAGATTCTTTTAAATAGTTTGTATTTTAAAAAACATTATCACTCTAAAAAATTGATAACTGTACATACTGTTTTCAAGTAAATATATTGTAAGAATTAAAAACAGAAATACAGTCTACCTTTTTTTTAATAAGTTTAAAAATGTAAATAAAACTATTCAGATAAAATAATGATTTAATAAATAAGTTAAAAAAAACAGTCAATCAAAAAAAAAAAAAAAAATTCAGTATCAAGACAGATTTTTTTATCAAAAGCCGTAAAAGAAAATAAAATAATAAAAAGGCGGAAGAACTTACTCTCCTCCGGCGAACGTGCTTCTTACAACGTGTTTTCATATAATTCATCCACATGAGCGACATGAGCGAAAACGCGCGCGAACTTGGCCGATTTCTGTTTGAACAATTTCCCGCAAATTTTACCGACAGTTTACTGCTTCTTTCCTCGCTCAAGGAGATGTTTGCAATTTATAATTACTGTTCAAGGATAAAATAACTGCCCCCGACACAGACGTCGTGATCGCACAAAATAAACTACACGGTTTCTCGTTTATTTTTCGCTTTAAAGCCGCCGGTCCCCACCGCGGATTTCGGGCTTCGACGGGGGTAAACGTCGACGCTATATACAATGGATTCATTCATGAAGAAGCGAACGATCCCACGCAAAACTGCTTACTTTACTAGACATAAAAAAGATTATACAAAAATCGCTTTATTTCTTTTCGTCCAGTATTCTTTTTTCTCTTTTAAATTACTTCATTTTGACATATGACAAATTCTTGTGTCTCAAAATTATCGAATTGCATTCTAGTCATTTGAAATAAACGTAAAAAATGTTCTGTACAATTTGCTGGTGTATACATTTTTTATACTGCTTATTTCGTCAACTGATTGAAAAGATTAAAATTAAATTATTTATGAAGAAACCAAGCTGTGTAATTGTGTTGTATTTATTAATTTTGCAATTAATTTTTCAATTAATTGTAAAATATTATACTACAAACAATGGTTTTATAAAAATATATAAAACAAAACATTGGCATGAGTGAATACCTTTAAACCCCAATTGAGCGACCTACGATTGAGCCTTTACCTCAGTCGAGGTAAAGGGAAAACTTCGATTCAGTGACTGGGATAAGATATTGGTAAATCAAAGATTTATGATAAAGAACCTTGATGGAACGATTCTTTTTTCATTTTTCGAACGATTATTATTATTTTTTTTTTACTTTAAATTTTTTAAAAATTTCTTTTTCTTTTTTATTTTTTAAGGAAGGTCTTTATATTTTTTAAGGAAAATCCATTTAAAGCTAACTTATTTTACGAAGTTTTTTATGATGGTATTTCTGTATTCAACATTATTTTTCTATAAAACTACGCAGATAATAATTTCGAAAAAATTCAAGGTAAAAATAATTGAACAAATAGGTTGAGTTACAATTTACGCGTTTTTCTACATTTCCATTTTTCGCATATTTTCGTAAAACCATACGTTAAAAATTAAAATTGAAATGGTTTTTATTTTCTATTTTATACTAAAGTTTTTTAATTTATTTTCTTTATTTCTAAACATATTCAATTATTCATTCGTGGGACACTTAAACTGTCATTCATAAATAGACAAATGAATAAACAAATTACGCTTTAATAATTGCAAATGTATGTTAAGCAAACAAAACAAATCTGCATTTTGTTATGACAACAGACCTGACCTGCCAATTTATGAAATGTGTTAAGAAGGCTGTGAATTTAGACCAGATGCAACTGAATTACGGGAACACGTGCATAATGACGAAAACTCTCGGCCCAGAATTTTAAGTCACTTGCGAAATAAGCCGTGCATTTCAATTACGTCGATTTATTATTATTAATACCAGCTTAAGTGGGATCAAAGGTCTTACGCAGATGGCGCAACAAGATTGACATATTCCACCCATAAATCAATAAATAAAACATTCATAAGGCAACTATATTGAGGTTTTGCAGGCGGTGTTGTAATTTTAGAAAAATATAATAATTTATCGAAGGTTAACTTTTGTTTGATTATTAAAAGTATTAAACAAAGAAAATGCATGAGAATATATGCTGAGAACATTTCATACGGCATTTTATCATTTATACAGTGAGGATAAAAACATATTTCCGTTTCAATTTTAAAGGTGATTTTCTTAGTGTACAAAATTTTTAAATTTATGGATTTCACTTTCAATTTATGAATTTTCAGTAAAATTTAAGGAATCACTTTAAGGTGATTCCTTAAGTATTAAGTCACCAAGTAACTTTTTATAAATATAAATGGTCCTTTTTACTTCAATGATCTTTTAAAGGTTATCGGTCATTTCCTTGACTTGGTTGGAATAATTAATATTGCTTTTTTAAAACACATTACACATTACGTAACTCATGCTGCTTTTTTTGCTCAACAAAGAAATAATGGAACTTGAATGAAAAAAAAAATATTTATTGTTCAAGATAATGTGAAAGTAAAATGAATTTTTTGTTTCAAAATGATTAGTAGAAATCGAGAGAGAGCTTTCTTTCACTTCTAGTATACACTATAAAAAATGTTATGAAATTTGATGTAAGTTTAAAGTGAGTTCTAGAAATCCACCTCAAAGGCGTTAATTAAATTTGATATACAACTATTGAAATCTCGTTAAAAAATAATAGCCCAGATTCATGTACTAATGCGTTAATTTTAATGAACTTGTGTACTCAAATTATATTTTATGGAAAAGTACTTGTAAGCTGACTTTCAAGAAGTTATGTGAGTACCTAATATACGAGTTCAGATTTAAACAAACTTTTGTAAATAACTCTGCTGATTTACAATAGTTTACAAAAATATACAACTTTTCTACGTTTGAGCTCATATATTGCATACATACGAAACTTCCTCTACAAGTAATTAGTAATGTAAAGAACACTTTCGTGTTATATTGCATCAAAATTTATGATATGAAAAACTTTAATCACTTACGTTGTCGCTCGGTAAAAGCGTGTACGAATTATTAGATGGTCCAGGGCTCGGTGATGTGAATTCCGACATCTTGCTTGGCGACAACTTGTCGCTATTAGCGCCTTCGGCTCCATCGCTATTACCGCTGCCGCTGCGGAAGAAAAAGAAAAGAAACGTTTATGTCAAGAAAAAATCTTTTTGCCACCTTTTTCTTTCATTCATTCTTTGTTTTTTCTGTTCTGTTATTTATGCGTTCAAAACACAAAAAGGACAAGACTATCAATAAAAGGAGAACGAAAATAATGAATGACAAGTCCGGAATAGTGGAATCATGACGCCTATACTCGCGCGTAAGATGAATCAGAGGAAAATTATGATTTCGGCTTGCGTGGCTGGCGCTGTTGTTTTCGTAATTTCGCAGTTATTCTTGACGTTAGTGATTCATTTGACGCCGATCTAAGTAGGGTTTGTTTGCGAGTAAACGCCCGGAATGTTGTTTTGGAGTCGCGCGACGTTAAGGGACAATACCGTGATTTATTTTTAACTGGTTTCTCACCCACGAAAACGTCCGTTTATGTGTTTCTCATTGAGATAAAACTTTTCCGCGGTTTTTTTTTTTTTTTTTTTTTTTCGGAAAATGTAAAATAAATTGTTAATGATTTGTCGGTGATATTTTTTTTCGACACTCGAGTGGCTTTGTTGACGGCGAAAAAAGTTCGCTCGTGAATGACCCGAAAGTCTTTGGCACGTGTTTCCTCCGCTATGAACATTCGTATTATAATGACTGAAAAGATTGATTTTAATAATGATAATTGATGATTCGCGTGAAATTTAATTTATTTAATCTCGTGTTTTTAATTGGTTTGTCATGGTGTTTAAAATCAATTTATTGTGTTGTCATGACCATAAAAATATCATACATGTTGCATGTATGTAATATGCACCATACATTTAGAATAAATCTTTGCAGTGTCATTAATGTAATATTAATTTTGAAATTCGTCATTCAAATAACATAACTTATGAGGAACTTGAAGAAATTGTTGAAAAAAAAAAAAAAAAAAAAAAAAAAAAAAAAAAAACAGTCCCTTAAAAAAATTAGAACCCTCCAAAAAAAACAACGATAAATATTCAAGCTGTACAGAAGAAATACACAACAAAAAATAGGATAACTAATCTTCTCTCGTAACATAATTCTAGCAATCTATATGCGTCATCGGCACCTTCATGACTTAGAAGTTCTCTCTATCTGTGTAGTCATGAGCATTTCTCG
>JABFOV010001591.1:0-24264 GCA_022817685.1 Aradophagus sp. ZL-2020
GTGCTATATAATAAATTCATAAAAATATATATAAAACATGTATGTTTTTTATAAAATCAGAGATAATAATTGTATATCTGTACATAAATAAAATTAGCCATGCATTCAGATAATATTTAAAATAAAAATGATCAAAATATGATTTATTATAACTCACCATCAAGTATTAAACTGACGTGAAAGCATACTTTTTGAGTTCTGTTAGGTAAAAATAACTTTGGTATCGTATTGTTGATGACTTTGAAGGGTAAAAGTTTATGTCTGATTAATTGAGCCATTTTTAAGAGTTAAAGGAAAAAAGGTTGAATTTCTTTTTAGTTAATAATATTACTATAAATTAAAATCATCGACATATGATGTTATGTCATCTAAAAATTTCTGACGTTAACGCATTGAACGTGTATTTACTCGAAAATAAGACGTCTGTTCCAACAGCTGACATTAATTGCGTTCTGAAACGCTTCTAGCAACTGAAATTAGCAGCAAATTCACTAGCAGAATCAACGAAGTAGTGAATCTACATAAAGTTAGGTGACATAGGGATTTTGAATATTTTTTTGGTCTAAGAACACTGCATAATGAAGTAAACATGAATTAGTTGAAAAAGATAGAACTTTAAAAACGATGCTCCAAAAATTGAATTATTTTTGCTCCAAAAATTAACTCGTACAAGACATTGTTTAAAAACAGTTTGACATCTAGAAGAATTTACTGTGAAAAATGTCATAAACGATAACAAGTTAATCAACGACAACAATTTATTATTGCACTGGTACAAATAAAAGAAAATAATTATAAAACTGTTACTATTTTTTTCGAAAAAGAAAATAGTTATTATGAGTCTAATAAATAAACTACCATTCATTCATGGAGCAAAAATCCTTGTCATTGATGAAGGTAATAACAACAATCAACAATTTTACTTTATAACCTAGGATTAATGCTTAAATTAAAAATAACTGTGCGTTAAACCTTTAATTTATTGTTTAAATAACAAAAATTATTATTATTTCATTAAAGGGATTATTTTATAACCGAAATTCATATTTTATTATTTGTTTCCAAATCTGATATTTATGTGTACATTTTTATAGATATTCATGCTAAATATGCAAAATTACTCGTGCTGGGATGGCTTCAAGAATTTAAACAAACTTTACCCAATCAAAGGATATTACTGCTACTATTTTCAACCACCAAATCTACTTATAAGAAATATTTCGATGAACTCAATTTAAATGTGGATATTGAAGATTACTATTCAATACAGATACATGAGAATCAAAATAACATCCCAAATGAACTCGACAAAATTTTATCCAAGGAAAACTTAACATGTTCTGTTGTTATAATTGATTGTCTCAGTACCCTGGCTTTAGTTGCTGGTATCAGTAAAACATCTAGATTTATTGAAAAACTTGGTCGACAAGCTCAACAATTGATTTGTATAAATCTCTCTGAATTTGGGTCACAAAACGTACCAAACATTGAAACGTTTGGAAATATTTATCTCAAGTTGAAATCTAACTCTGAAGGTTGCACGAGGAATAGTATTAGTTATTCAGTGACTTACACTTTTCACAAACAAAATGGTACAGTGTCAAAACAAAATGAATTTGTTACACAAGACTTAGAAACTTGTTCTATAAAATCATGCAAAAAAGAATTAATGAAAGATAAAAAGATTATAAATGATAGCGGACCTAAAATTGAAAATATCCAAGCAACATTCAGACTGAATATGAATAGTCGAGAAGTTGAGCAAAAAAAGAATGTAAATTTGCCTTATGTAAATAATTTAAGTTCAAAAATAATATACAGTCCTGATGATGTTGACGATTTAGATGAAGAAGATCCAGATGATGATCTTTGTATATAGATGTGTTAAACTAATATACATCTTTCATAAATAAATTGTTTATTTTCAATTATAATGTCTTTTATCTATTGTTACACCATGTTACAAGCTTTTCTTCTTCAATAGAAGCAAATAATTATATAGTATTTGTAAAAATACATCTTTATTTTACATAAAAAATCTGTATTATATATATACATCACTATACATATATGACAATAAATCATATCGTCTCATACTCTTTGATAAAAGAAAGAATTGTTTTCAAATTATCCACATACTCGTTCTGTACATTATAATCATTGATCTGAAAATATAGTTAAGTATTAGTTATATTAAGACTTTTTTAAATGTAAAATATAAATTGAAAATATTGTGTTGCTATAAATATTTTCTTATAATAGCATTTCAATAAATATTTCATGTTTTGTTATAACTGAATCATTTAACAAAATTACCTTCTTATACCAATCTTCAAAATTATTTACAGGTATTGATTCAACTTGACTATGCCATAAAGCGAGACATTTGACCCACACAACATCAGCATTGCATCGAACAATATCTTTAAATAAAATAATGCAAGATTCCTAAAAAAAAAAAAAGATCAATAAATTTTAAGTTAATACACAAATACTTGATACAAAATGACTGATTTACATTACCTGTAATTTCGGATACTGAAGAGAACTTAGATACAAATCAGCAATATTTATAACAGTCCATAATTGCTCCTCGCTTAGTGATAAATGTAAGCAAACTTTCCCCAACTCAGTCAACAAATTCTTCTGAAGTTTATAAACTTGAGTGTACTCATAAAAATTGCTGTTATCTTTCTTTAAACTCTTTTTTGCTGAATTCGTTAAAAATTTATCAATAGATGGAAGAATATTTCTAAAAGCATTGTAATAGAATACATTAGTATTAGAATAGTCAAATGCATACATGAAATAGATATATTAAGATACAAACTTTAAAGTTCGTGCTCGTATAAAATCTTTTGACACTAAAGCAAGAGTTTGTAATAAATCCCAAGCTCGATTAATAATCAAAGGATTGTCGTTTTGAAATCTTTCGATGAGTGGATCCCAAGTCTCGTGAACCAGTGGTAACAGCGTATTTTCATATTTTGACAAAATTTGTAAACACTCGTTCAATACTGACATAGTTAACAAACTAATATAAACTTCTTTTGATGGAAGATAGTGTAGACAATTCTTTGTGATGTTTTCAATTATATTTACATAATAAGGCAACTCAGGCTCTTTATCTTCTGCAAAAAAAATTAAAATTTTAATTATTATTAACAAAATAATTGCTTTTGTGTAAATATAATTAACTAAAATGTAATAAAATTATTTATATACTTTAATTATGCAATAAAATTTACCCGTTTCTTGGTATTTATTCATCCCTTCCTCTATTTCATCGTCATTTATCGGAACATTTTCTGTTTTATCTTTAAAATTCATTGCATCTTGTTTGCAACGTGCATATTCAAGGAAATATTCAATTATTGCTGTTGCGGTAGAAGTCTTGATTTCGGCTTTACTCTCTTTGGGTGTAGTTTCTTTATTATCTTCATTATTTGTCATTCTTTTAATAGAAACAGTGAAAATGTAAAATACTTTTAAATATAAAATAATATTCTGTTTCTTAGATTTGTTCCTTATATTGAGAAATATATTATCAACTATACTATTTAAAGATGGCAGAAAATCAATCGTACTGTTTTCCATCACAACTTTAATGACATTGAGAACATTAACATTAATTTCAACTCTACGTAATTTAATGGTAACATAATATGATATATAATCAATGTTTTGTTGCAGTAAATCAGCAACAGATTTGCAGTTTAAAGCTTTGGCAATTTTATTTGCAGCTTGACGACCAGCTAGGCTCAAATGACTATTTTCGTGACCTACAATGTAATTAAGTTATCAATTAAAACTATTACGTATAGTTGAGAAATCATTGTAAATAAAAAAAGTGTACCTGCTCGTTCAATTATTATATACAATGTTTTTAACAAAAATGGGTCATAATTTTCTTGGAGTTTTTCAGCTATAATTCCCAAACCTTCAGTAAGTAAGCAACATTGAACAACATTTGATTGTGCCTTGCTTGAGGTAACATCGTCTGATACTTCGATAGGTAAATACCAGAAATCTGGTGTCGTGTATTGTTCAATAACTTCTTTATAAAATGATACTGTCATATTATTATTAGCTACAAAAAATTCATTAATTATATTGCTGATTATATCAAAGATTAAATATATTATTAAGAGATACAAAATATAATTTACAACTTACATTCCATCATCCAATTCAATAAAAGGATTAATTCTTTCCTGTATTGAGGCAACTGCTTGATGAAGATAAAAATATTATCTGCTAAAATTTGAAAACTTTCTAACTTTCCTAAAATGTGACATATTGATTGAAGTTTTTGCTCTATGACAGAACTAAAAATAAATTTGTATTCCTTCCAGTTTTTATAGTGGTCAGTATCGTCAATATCTGAAATACATGATTCCATGTAATTTAAAACAAAAAACTACATTTAAAATAATACAATATAACAATTGATGATACAAATATTGATACAAATATAACAATTGATGTATCACAAGATTGGCATCTCAATGGATATGCAATATGTTAATATTTCTTCTGATGCTTCCTAACTATACATATAAATTATTTATTACTTCATTTTTAGAAAAAGCATGTCATACATGAGATAGTAATATCATTAGACAAAGAAATATTGCTACAATCCAATTCCACCACATATCCAAGTGCAATAATCAGTTTATTTGAATGTGCATTTGACATCATAACATGTGACAGGCGTTGGTTCCGTAATAATTTTAAATATCCCGTCAATTCTTTCAAGGCAATCAGTTGACTAGAGTCATCTAAAAATTTAAAATAATTATGTATGTAAAGATTAGATAAGTAAAATTATATATTGATAATTTTAAAGGTAAAGAATATATAAATTAAAACATTTATTTTCATTTTGGATAGTGCTTCACTGCCAAATGAAGAACACGTCAATTTTTACAAACAAACAGAATTATAACATACCAGACATTCTCATTATTCGAGGTAGTTTAGTTAGAAGATTGTAAAAGTTTTCTTCTCCTATATCCAACAAAGATTTTATGTTAGCAGATTCAGATCTATCATAAAGTGCATCAATGATGTCGTTTGTGGCACTTACTATCTCTTCTGAATCATCCTCAGACAATGCAATCAGTATTTCAAACAATTTATCAAAGCAAGGTCTAAGATTTCTACATGTAAAAGTAAGTCAATTAAGTTTCATAAATACTTATAATTCACTTAAACAATTTATAATTACCAATAAAATGTACCTTGTGCAAGAAAATAACACTTCATTAACAAAATCCACAAACTCTCTACGAACTTTGTAATGTGTATGATTAGTTAGAATTTTCAATTTTTCAAAAATTACTATTAATTTATCGGCAGCAAATTTATACCATTCAGACGTTCTCTTAACTTGTTCCAACTGCTGTTTTATACGTTCTTCGTTTGAACCTTTAAAGGTAGTATTTAATGTATATTGACCAACTTCTTCAGTACTTTTTGAAATTAAGTCGGAAAAGGATTCATCTTCTGTACTGTCTTCCATTACAAGGGATAAAAATCTGCCCAATGCTCTAATTGCTATCTATTTAAAATATTAAAGCAACATTATTAATTTCATAATAAAACATTTAATTTAATTTGACGATGTTTTTGATGATAAGTTAATAGAAATTCTCACTATTAACTCACAAAATATCACTTACCAATGTAACTGTATGATGTTGTGTTTCACTTGCAGTGCAAACTTCATATAATGAAGTGGTCACTCCAGGCAAAAATAACATTGCAATATCACCTATTTGATTTCTTAAAACAATATCTGCTTTTTTTGTGTTATCATGAATTTGTAATAAATGCATCATACAATCAATTGCGAGGTACCTGCATGGAAAAAAATATTTATTACAGCTGTAATATAACTTATATTTAAAGCTCATGTACAATTTTACCTTAATGAAATAGCTTTCTCGAATTTACTAATTAATGTACATGAATGAATACCAGCTGCTAATTTTGTCGCATATTGTCTTGTATAAAATTGTTCAGTAACATTTGATGCAGCTCTATCGATTAGTGTCATCAAACATTTAATTATACTTTCCTTGAATTCTTCATGACCAGCTATTACTGAAATATTGTTTTCTATTAAAATTTTTAATATTTGTAATTCAATAATTGTAATCAATATGAATTATTGAATCTAACACAGATAATATTTCTTATTTTTTTAAACAAAATTAATATAAAGTGAAAATGTAATTATAATTAAAATATAATAAAAACAAACTCACATTGAGTAAATTTGGAATCAGAATAAATTTGAGCTAGTAGTATTGTATATATATTAAGGAAAGTATTTAATTCATCAACATGAATTTTATCAACTACAAACTGAATAAAGTTTACAAAATGCAGTTTTGTGTCCTTGCTGAAATACAGAAAATAACAATTCATTAAATTAAACTGTAATTATTGTATCTTATATTATAGCAATGCAGGTATTAAAAAAGATTGTTTACCTTAATTTGTCATTATTCAGATGAATACTAGGTGATATTAAAAGATGTTTTGAAATATCTTGAAGATTGGAAACATTGGCTATGACTTTTTTTATATTCATTATATTCTCAATATTAGGATTCTTGTCAAACTTTTCCACTAATTGTCGCAAAACAATTAAAATAGAATAATTGTGTTTGATATTCATATTCAAAACGTTCGATTTACGACAAATGCAAGAAACATATATATAAGAAGCACTTAATAAAATTTTAAAATCTTTTTTTTCACTCGCTGTCTAAACAATTCAAATTTGTTGACATTGTTTTGAAAACATGTTTATCTTCAGATTTAAATTACATCATAATATTGAGGTTATGTGCATTTGAATAAAGACACGTTCGGAGACTAACAACTTTCTCTATTAAAAAAGGACAGACAATTACGTTTGCATAAGTGCATCCTTTTTCAATAAAAAAAGTTCTTAATTTCCGAACATGTCATGAATTGAATATCGTTTTTACTCAACATTCTCATTATTCATTCGTTTTTACTCAAAATATTTCCTAGCGTCTATCTTCTTTTGCTGGATATTTTATTTTATGTTAGAAAAGGACAAACTGTAGCGGTTGCTTTCTTTGAATGCATTACTAGTTATTGTATTCCACCGGTCATGCGTTTTGTTGTTTACTTCACCCGCTCTGCAAAACAAAGTCTTGAATTGCATTCTTTGTTTTTCTCGTGAATTAAAAACTTTTTTACAAAATTAAAATGACTGAGGCAAATAAAAATGTTGCCGAACAATTGAAAAATAGTTATTTAAGTTCTATACAAAGACTTCAGTTTTCTAAAGACGACGATAAATCGTCGACAGAAGTAGCTGAAATTGAAAGATCAATTTTATTTGCAAAGTGTTGTAACGCTGTCAAATTGTGAGTTTGAAATTATACTATTTACATAGATTTATTGCACATATTTAAGTAAATATAAAGTTGAATCTTTTCACTTTTAACCTCCATGTAAAGAGAAAAATCAAATGATCAAATTAAAAAAAAATGTTTTTCTTTACAGAGGTGCGGTTCCAACATTACTTCAAGAAAGCTTAGACACGTATAGGAATATTGTGGATGAAACAGCAGAAGTCAACAATTACTGGCAAGAGTTTAAAAACAAAAATTTAAATGTAAAGAATGACCCCCTGAAATGGGTTTCTGGATTATCAGACATTTCAAAAGTTCTCTCTTTTGTAAAACCACTTCCTTGCCAGTCTAATGTTACAAACAATTGTAAAAATTTAAATTATAATAATCGTCATATTGAAAATTTTATAAATTCTTGGAAGGAAGAAAGAAAACCAGTGACTCTAAGAAAAACGACAAGCAATTTATCGTCTGTTCAGCAAAGTGATACAAGAATTGGCACTGTAAAACAGCAGACTGCTACTAATACAAATGTTTATAACAATGATTCATATAATAATGCTCTGAGTGGCAGCAGCAATTCATTATTACAACAATATAACAAAAACCCAAATCACTCTAGAAATATGTCCAGCAATAATACAAAAGTTTTGGTGAATTCATCGAAAGGTCAGATGAACAACGGCTTCAAAACAGATCAGGTGGCTAACAATGAAGGATCTATTAACAAAGTATCAGGATTTAAGACAGCTAGGGAAGAACTAAACATTCAGTTGGCACAGAAAAATAGACAAGCTGCGCCAAAGAAAACACTGGGATGTAAAACTTCCATTCACTCCAAATACATTTGCCCTTTGAGACGAGAAAGTGATGCCGACGTCTGTAATAATTTAGACCAGACAGATAACAATGAATCGGAAGAAGTAGATGAAAGGTTGAAGAACATTGATGCAAAGATGATAGAGTTGATCAAAAATGAAATCATGGATTCTGGATCAGTCATTTCTTGGAGTGACATAGCTGGTTTGGAGTATGCCAAGAAAATTATACAAGAAATTGTAGTGTTTCCCATGCTTCGACCTGACATCTTTACAGGTATAACTTTTTACTTACTCATAAATTTAGAAAATTTCAAGCACACGTTTTTATCTTTCTTTTATTTTATTTATGCTTTATATGCTATATAAAAAGATATAAGGTATAGGTAATATTGATATTAATTGATCAATATTTGTTCATTATAGGACTTCGACGACCTCCCAAAGGCATTCTACTATTTGGACCACCAGGTACAGGAAAAACTTTAATTGGAAAATGCATAGCATCACAAAGCAAGTCCACATTTTTTTCCATCTCTGCGAGTTCTCTAACTTCCAAATGGATCGGAGAGGGTGAGAAAATGGTTCGCGCATTATTTGCAGTTGCCAGAGTTTATCAGCCATCTGTGGTATTTATCGATGAAATAGATTCTTTGCTAACTCAAAGATCTGAAACCGAACATGAGAGTTCTCGAAGAATTAAAACGGAGTTTTTAGTTCAGTTGGACGGTGCTGCCACTGGAGAAGAAGATCGCATTTTGATTGTTGGTGCAACAAATAGGCCTTACGAACTGGATGAAGCTGCTCGAAGAAGATTGGTCAAGAGACTTTACATTCCACTGCCAGAACACGAGGCGAGAGGACAGATAGTACAAAATTTACTCAAATCAGAGCGCCACGACCTTACTTTAGAAAATATTAATGAAATAGCGGAATTGACCCAAGGCTATTCAGGAGCTGATGTAACGAATTTGTGCAAAGAAGCTAGCATGGGCCCCATTCGCAGTATCCCGTTCGATCAATTGGAAAATATTAGTAAAGAAGAAGTAAGGAGAGTTACAATGCAAGACTTCATTGACGCAATTAAATGCGTTCGTCCCTCAGTTTCTCAGTCGGATTTATCAGTCTATCTTGAATGGGATAAAACTTATGGGTCTGGCAGTACCATTAGAAGTTAAAAATGTCATATTGATAACTTTGTGTTAAATTATTTATAAATAGAGCAGTTGATCTTTAATCTTATTTTGTAAATTGTACAGTGAGGAGGTCAGTATGCGTTTTAAAAAATAAAGATTATTCTTCTTATTATCAATAATTAATGACTTTTTCTTCAGTCTTACTGCCAAGCATAAACTATATTTGCTGATAATTTTTATTACAAAATTTGGAAAGTAATTTAAAAATAAAAAAGAATATTAAGAGTTATTGGAAAAAAAATGAATTATTATATATTTATTTATTATAGTATTTATTCCGTGAATGTAGAACTAAATATTGTCTTCTAGTCTAAATATAAATGAAAGGCACTAACTCCGTGACTTTAGAGAAAGTTGACTATGACCTAACCTCGTTAATCATCTCATTCAGTAGTTTTCAAAGCACGGCTGCTGTGTTTGATCAAAAGAAAAACAATATGTTGGCCAACAAAATGAAAGTTCGATAAAATTTTCAAATTAAATTTTAAATGTCTCAAAATCATAAATTTGTAAATACAATAATGTAATCGCCGTAAGTTAGACGTTTTAAGATATGTAATAAATATAAAAATGATTGACATTTTAAAGAAGTTGGTTATCACAAAAGTTTATTGACTTCGTTATAAATTTCGTTGGATCATCTATCCAAAAAAGTGAGCTTTTATGAATAAGCTTTTATTGTCAACGGTGCATCTATTGTTAATGTTGAGATTACATCTTTCACTGTTGTGGATCCTACTGATCAATCAATTAAAATGTCAATTATGACATTTATGTTGGAGAACATTATACACAGAGAGGCTCAATTCGTGGATGTATGTATCTGAAAGAAAAACACATGGAAAATGTAAATTTAAATATCAAAACGAAGAATCATTGTCACATGAGACATTAAAAATATGAATGAAACTCAAATACTTTGTAATCTCTACCAATTGAGAAGAAACTCGTTTCCAGTAAAGAGATATATGATGTGTTAACACAATGTCTGAACCTACTTGCTCAAAAGAAAAAGAGCAAAATAATGCTCTTAAAGAAAAAAACCACGATGATAAGAATGAAAAACTGAAAAATTGGATCCATTGCATATGCATTGTTACTTTTGATTTGGAATTGGGTCAAGCTATAGAGGTATATCATTATTTTTCTTTAAATATATTTAATTTTTTATAACGTAATACAACGCAATGTATATTAAATATAATTAATTTATTATTATTATAGGCTATTTATCCTGATTATATAAAACTCTCAGAACAAGAGAGATCAAATGTGTGCTACTTAGCGTTTCCTGATTCCAACTCCAGTTGCATAGGAGATACTCAGTATCACGTAAGGATAAGACAGAGTAATAAGGATTGCCAAGAAATAAAAGCTTTAAAACTCTACAATAGGAAAGCACCTAATTTTTTAAAATTGGATAAAGACTATTACTGGGGTTACGTTTACTTCAGACAAGTTAAAGATAAGAATCTTCCACGTGGATACTTTCAAAAGGTAAATTTTCAGTTTTATATACATACATGTATTGAACCAATGTTTAGATACAAATTCACTATATGATACTGACAAATGTCCTTTTTTTCAGAGTGTTGTTGTGATAACAAAACTTCCACTTGTTAATTTGTTTAGTGAATTGTCTTCTTTAATAGCTTTAGAATTTTTCGATCAAGGTTTATCAGTGATGAATGCAGTTTTAGAAGATATTAAGGAATGGCCTGTTCCTTCTCCTGGTCAAGTGATAAACTTGCCACTTCTTGGCGTGCTATTTCAGGTAAAGAGACAACATTGCATTTTGATTGATAAAATAAAGATGCTGGCACAAAAACACTGCTATTTTATTCATTAAAGTAAATTAGAAACTTTAATAGAAACTATAATAGAACTTTATTCTGACAGACGTACATTCCAAACCAAGCCTACAAAACAGTCGTTCCACCGTCGCCAGTGATAGATGTTATATCAGACAAAAAGATAACTCGCAGTGTTGTTTTAACTTCTGCTTATGAAGGAGATATGTTTCGAAGTCTTTCCAGTGTTGTAAGTCACATTCATTTACTGTGGGAATTGATCTTATTAAGTGAACCAATCGTCGTTATGGCTAGTTCTCCCACAATATGTTCAGAAATGGTTCAGGCACTGATAGCGTAAGTTTTAATTATCTGAGTAGTTTTGAAAGTACATATTTTAACCGAATTCAATATTTTTGACATTCATTAAAAATATCTGAATATATTGTAACGTTGTGTAATAATTTATGAAACTCATTTTTCAGTATGATCATGCCGTTGAAATATTATGGAGACCATAGACCATACTTTACAATACACGATTCCGAATTCAAAGAATACACTTCAGATGCGCAAAGTCCCCCACCTGTTATTTTAGGTGTGACGAATCCTTTTTTTGCTAAAACATTTCGACATTGGCCTCACATAGTGAGGGTAATGAATGGATGCCAAGGTAACTAGTTATGATTATAAAAAAAGTAAGAATTAATTAAGAAATAATTTTCTATTATACAAATTTTTTTTAATAACATTTTCACATATTACTTATGTATTCTAGAAACTGCAAAATACAAAATTAAAAAATCAGATAATTTAAAAATTCTGGATTCAAAACCAGGAGTGTATACGCAGTATAAGCCTTTTTTACAAAAAGACAAAGTAATATTAAAAAAGTTACTTCGAGGCAAGCAAACAAAAAGACCTGGTGAAGCTCAAACTGCATTACTAAGGCGTCATTTAATAGAATTGACTGAAAGTTTCATGATACCGCTTGAAAGATACATAGCAAGTCTGATGCCTTTGCAAAAAAACATATCGCCTTTTAAAGTAATTAACAATAATATGATTTTTTTACTAGAATTATGATAATATCAATGTTTATGATATCATCATAAACATTGATGAATTAATATCTTCTATTTTTATAAAAAGTGATAATTTTTTTTACATATTACAGGCTACACCAATACCCCAACTGTTTAATCCGGACGACTTTCTGGCAACTTTAAGTAGTTCAGGACCTCAATTAACAATAGGCATCAAAGGAGATTGGGTCGGACTATATCGCAGATTTTTTAGATCACCTAATTTTTCAGGATGGTTTCAAATTCGACACAACGAATTAATGCAAAAATTACAGGCTCTGCAACTGGAAGCTCTCTCGCAAGCGGTAAAATTAACACCTACATCTGATATTAAACTTGAACTAAATTTTATCTGCGTTGACATTTGTACTTCAAAATAAGAGTAGTGCAAATAACTTTGCTTATCGCTCCTTGTTACAGGACTTAACGACGTGGGTTCGTGACAAACAAGAAGTTGAAATCGTCGACATGATTTTAAGAATTCGACAAAAGTTGGAAAAAAGTTACCTTGATGAATTGCCGTTGGACAATTGCATACAGGATCATTTACAGGAACGAATCAATGATATTACTCGAACACTGCCCGAAGATTTAAAAGTGATACTCAATCATCAATCCTGACAGTACATTACCTGCGTCGCTATTACAGTTCACTAGTAATAGTTAACTATTCCGTGGGTATAATGTTAGATGTTATAATAATGTTATACTTCAAAGAAAAAGGAGAAGAAGGGGGGCTATTGGGAAAAAGAGAGGTATACAAAGAAAACTTATTTTGAACAAATTAGATTACTATGATAAATGTTGACGTCAAATCCGAATGAAATTAGCGGATAGAGCTTTGATTACAATAAAATGGCCATAAGTAAGATCTTTTAAAGTTTCATAAATTGTCTCGTTAAGTGTAATGCGAAATGTAAAAAGTTGCTCCTGTTTGTAGAGAAATGAATATAAACTGTAGATATTTGATTAATCGAACAATTGTCAATTTTATATCTCATTATTTATGTCTTACTAAAGGCCATTTTTTATTTAAATAATTCATTCTTACATTAATAATAAAAACTGATATAATCGCATATTAGTTGTTCGATTTTTTACGGCTTAATTTATAATTATTTACAACTTTGTGAACCGCTTAAAGTTGTAAAAGTCTTGTAACATTTTTTATATGACATATGTATATATATGTATATTATGAAGTGCATAAGCACTTATTACAATTTTATAAATAATGGAAATTTAATCTTTAATTTAATATTGAAATTTTACTTGTATGATCATCGTAAAGTTTAATTAACTTTTTGCAGAACAAAAAAATAAATTGTAATGATTTTGATTAGCATTTTAATCGCTATTTTGTCAAAATAATTTTATAATTATTTATTATTTATTACAAGACCGTATATTTAAAGAAAAAAAAATAATAAATATTTTAATGGTGCAAAAAAATCAATGTATTATTATATTAGCCATGAATCAAACTAATTTTTTAATAATAATACTCATCATTATTATTATTAAATTTTAATTATACTAATTAAAAAATAGTGGCAAAATGTTTTATTTAAAGAATGTTTTTCATCACACTTGCTAAAGAAATATTAATTACGACTAAAATACCGAAAAAAGTCGTTATTGCATTTGTGATAAAAAATATAATTCAACTAAAGCTGTAGAAACAAAAATCATCTATTTGTGCAATCCTTACCTCCATTCAGGTTGCAAAATTTTCACTCAGAAGAGGATTTTTGTTTTTAACTTCTTTGCCATAAAATATTAATATAATATTATTATTATAAAGCAATCTCAGCAATTATTAAGTACAATGTTTTGGTAGTGTCATGAATTTATATAATTTATATTTTAAAATATATATTTTATGACTGTCTTTGTTTAGCTTTTATTATATTAAAAATTATGCAATTTGTATGTATTTACACGTTTTATTCAATTCATTAATTATTTTATTACCAGTATTTAGTATCCTGATGAATAATGTAAAAAAGTAGGACAAAGATTTTGAAAAAACTATCTTAGAATTATCTTGTTCATGGAATAAAAGACGATAACACACCTGTAATACAATTAAAATTTTTTATTTCTGAATTCTGTTTAATATATTAAACGTGTATTTAATAACTTCCGATAAAATTTTTGATAAGTGTAATAACGTAGTACAAAAGTTTGATTTAAAAATATTTATTTTAAAACAACAAGTTTTCTCACTTTTTTAATAACATTTACTTCATTAATTTTTAAAGCTCCAGTAAATCATTCTTCGTTGTACATACATTTCCTGTGATCTCGTCCTGATGGCTACAAACAAAGTTAATTGTTATCAATAACAAAACGATTTTCACAAAGCTAATTAATTAAAAAGAATTTAGATAAAAACTCACTAATGCTTTAGCTGCTTCTTTTATTTCTTGATACCATTCTATACTCTGAACTGAATTATCTGATTGAATTAAGACTTGGAGTCCAAAAATGGTACTTATCAAAAATACATTTTTTCTACTACTAAATTTGTCTCCTGATTCTATTGAGGCACCATTCAAATCCACTGAGATATCAGGCTTAGCTGTCGATAAGTGACCCATTTTCTAAAATGATTACAGGATTATGTAAAACTTATGTAATATTAACAGGGATTATTATGTTGTATTAAATCAAAAATATAGAATTGTAAAAATTGTATGTATACGTAGCAAATTTTATAAATAAAATGAATCGAAGCATTCAAATGAGCAAATCTTTTTACCATGGCTGAAAATACTTTTTCATCTCTGAAAAACAATAAAAATAGTTCGGTTAATACTGCGTAAGACGAATTCCAACACTTCTTTAATTTCTTCCCATGTTCGGTTATTTTTGTGCGATTCAAGAAACCTTCTTTTAAGATACACTGAAAATAAAATAATGAAATCAATGTTTAAGTCATTCATTTTAAATATAAAAGCACACTACAGGGAGACAACATTTTTTATTCAATTAAACTGATTGATAAATTTGATACATTTGATAAAATACAAAGTTTCTTAAATAATTACATACCATATTTCCATGGAAAAGTTGTGGCCAGTTACTGAACTTTAAGTCGTTTATCTCTGGGCTATCATCCATTTTCATTTTAGTCTTGAAATCATGAATTTTCAAATTGTCAATTGAATCGCAACGAGAGACGTTTCTGTCTTTAACAGCAGGCAATGCCCATGATGATTTATTACTATTTTCTTCAAAAAAGTATATTTTCCCTTCAGAATCGTTGGAAGAAAACCACTGTATATAAAATAAGACTTATGGTAACAATATAAGAAATAAGTTCATTAATACAAATGAAAATGATTATGTAAACGGATTTGTTGAAGTAGTTGTAGGTAAAAAAATATTGTTATATTCAAGTAAAATATATATTTTATCTTAGCTCTATAAACAAACCTTGTCTCCATATTCGTTGACATAACAAAGCTGCCTAGTTTTTAAATCAATTTCTTGCTTCCAGCCATCCGGCAACTGTACAAAATTATCAATATTTTCTGCATTGCCACAGTTAGTATTCGCATTAGATTCCAAACCTTTAATTCCACTCGGCAATACTTTACCCACAATTTTTTTACCTATATCATTAGGATTAAACTCTCCACTTCTCTGGCTTGAAACGTCATTACTATTTGCAAATTTTAATTTACTAACAGTGTTAGGTATTGCCTTGTTCTGTAAAAACTCTTCGGATCCACTGTCGGATGTTCTCAAAAGTGTTTTAAAGCCAACAGCAGTGCTTCTTTCAAGATCAATAGGCACGTTTTCACAACTACCAATAAATGACGACAGTGGCTTAGTATTAACATTTCCTCGCGAATCAAAGACATCAAAGACTTTTCTCTTTGCTGGAATCGGCCTTGCCGCACTCTTTTTCAGTGAATCTGTAGATTTGAACAAAGCCACTGGCTTCTTCTCGACTTTACTTTTTCCATCAACATTTATATTTACACCCAAACTATGTACATCCTCCTCAACTAAGTTGAGGTCATCTAAACTGCGCGTTTTGCGCTTCAGTTGTTGTTTCTCAGCGTCTTTCTTGCCAGCGAACGAGAACTTGCGGCCAAATATATGTAGCCGTCTCGGCTTGGGTTTTTTCGTGTGCTCATAGTTCTTATGACCAAGACTACCGAATGCATGTGAAACTTTTGGACGGCTAAATTCGTTTAAGGCACTGTCGGATTTTGAACACTGCTTCAGTTGTTCAGCCACGTGATTTGCTGGTATAAATTGGATCTCGCTGGCGAGTTTCTCTAGAGACGGCGTTAGCTGCAGGTCTGACTCAAGGCTCTTAAGTTTGACACGTAAGTTGGGTGTGCTCTTTTTCCGCGACTTCAGCGACACGCTACAATAGGACGGTTTTTCATAATTTGATTTATCATTGTCATTTAAAATGTTCGCCTCGTTGTACTCATCCAGCACTTTTGGTGACTTTTTCGTTACTGTTTTCGGCGCCACTGAACTTGGACTTACTGAAAAATCAAATATCACTTTCTCTTCTTTGGATTTAGTTTGTTCGTTTGCTGATACTTGTGACGACTTTTTAGAGACACAGACTCTTGACTCCTCATTGCTCTCTTCAGTTAATTTTGGTAACAATGTCGTCTTTTCTGACGACTGTAACAATTCGGACATGAGTCTCTCGATAGCCCACATTTTACGATTATCTTTCAAAATTGCTTCGTCGTCCATTTCCGAGACAATACTTTTGAATGTCCTGCGCTTTAAAACTTTTTCTTCGGTTTGAACATTTTTATTTTCCTCTTTTGGTTGATCTTGTTTCGTTTGTTCCACTTTGTGTTCTAACGTTTCCTGTTTTTGTTCTCGCGTTTGCCCTTGTGCTTGTTCTTGAGTTGGTAAATCAAGTTTCAACTTCTCTTTTCTCGCTTCGTTAATTACCTTCTTTGCATTGGTCTGGCTTGAAATTTCATTTGTTGAAGTCGCGTTATCCGTGCTACTTTTTGGACATTTTTGTACGCGAGATTCAAACTCTTTAGTCAAATTTTCGATCGTCTTGGTTTTGTTGTCTTGCAGTTTTTGAGTCAATTTTTCAAGTTTTTGTTGCGAAGCTGCCTTATCACTCGGACTGATAGATTTGATCGGTCGACTCAACTGTTTCTCACTGGTGAATGTACTGGTTTTTTGTTCTAAATGATCATCCATCTTTGATGAATAAACTATGTTTCTTTGTCCTCTGTTGACCAAGGCGGTTTCCAGTTCTTCTTGGAAACGATTTTGCGGGCGACTGTTCTCATTTTTCATATCTCGACCAAAACATTTGGCAAATGCCGAAGCTTCAGTCAAATTTTCTGATTTTACCTTAGAGCTTTTTTCATCGTGAGAGTTCATAGAATTCTTTTTCGTCAATTTGACTGTTTTTCCCGGTTTTGTTGAGGAAGAATTAAGATTTCCAGATAATTTCCTGATAACATTACGGAATGAATCGTGGTTTTTCTTTTCCTCTTTAGTGGCTGATGCATCGTGAACATCTGAAAATTTTAATAGTTGGCATAAAAGAGTTAATAAAAATGTAATTTTATATTTTGATGAATGATGAATAGTATTTTTGAACAAAACATTCTTAAATATAATAATTTGTCATTTATTATTTTATTTATTTATTTTAGATAATTTTATCCTTTACTAATCAATAATGTTTTTAAACTTTTTGAATAAACAGTTTTTAAATATAACAATTTTTTATTTAAGATGCAAGCAATTGTGTATACATAGTACACTTTACCTGTCTCATTACTTTGAACTGCCAAGCCTCTTCTTTGGATAATTGGAGTAACTGCTGAAGTACTCGTACTCTCTTGGCATTCATTATTTTCTAACATTTCTTCCACATAAGTAGCAGGAACGTAAAATGCTTCATTTTCTGAACTTCGTTGGGCGTGCCACCAATCTGTGTTAGTTTTTTTGAGCAATAACAACTCTTCATCTTTAGTTATTGTCACGTCCTGCCCTTCGCGAGTTGTATATTTAAAATCATACAGCACTTTTATCCTAGGTTGTGATTTGTTTGGTGAAACACTCATGACAATCTAAATTTATAAACAGATAGTAATTGTTAATTGATTTAATTAATTGATTTATTGCAAAAAAAAGTTATGTGTCAATGAAATATTGATTCAAAATAAATAATTATAAAATAATATTTTAACAATTATTTTTTACTTTTTAAGACAGTGACTTTTAAAGATTGCGAATAGTCAGTCGATTTTCTGACAATATCCTTTTTGATCACCTTATCAGTAAAGAGTTTGATATCAAGTGATTCATATTTTTCTAAGTAAAAAATATATCAAACATTAAACTATAAATTAATTATTGAATGTGAACCTTTAAAATGTAAATGTTATCAAATTGCAGTTTCTTCTTTGAACATTTTTAGATTATAAAACATAGTTAAGTTAAATATGTATCAACTTTGAACAAATTTCATTTTTGAGTATGTTCTAATGTGCAGTAATAGCATACATTTAAATACATGTTTATATATTAGAAAAATTACATTTTGAATTAAATAAATTAAACAACTAATTACAATTTGCTAAACTACCTCAAATATAGTTAATATTTGTAATGATGTCATTTGAAATCCAAAATGAAAAAAAAAATATAAAAAATAAATAAATAAATAAGAGATTAAACAACTAAACATATATAGTAAATGTAAATATATATTTGTTATTCAAGTGTAACGTTGGTCATTGATCTTTGGCCTTTACAGTATCTGTCAGATTATTATCAAGTATTAAAAAAAACTTACTATGAATTAAAACACCTAATTAATCCCAATGTTGCCATTCGAGCGTAACAGTAATGCGCAAAAGACACATACGAATTCCATTCAATTACAAAATACTCCAACCTAATTTTTCATCTCGCTGCAGAAATTACATCACGGTATTTAGTAAACAAATGGTACAGCCGTACGGAGTAAAAAGGTGCGAAAATGGCCATGAAAAGTGGATAATAACGAAATGAGGAATGCACAGAAACTTGCCTGATGACTCTGGGCATGTATGCCGTGTGACAGCAAGGTTTCCGCACGAGAAAATTACAGAAAGTGAAAGCCCAGCATTTGAAAATGTCATCCGGATTGCGGACGGAAATCTACCGTTTCGGCGTTGTCGTTGTCAAGGCGCTGCGAGATATTGGACGGAATGTTCACATGGCGTAAAAAGCGCGAAATGTCACTACGCTGGACGAATACATTCGCACGTAACAAACATTCGCACGCCTGTCACGCCCCTCTTTGTAATCATTTACGATTCATAACGAATCCTCACGACATTCCACGACGTATGGCTCTCTTAATTGTCGTTTAAATTGCACCAACTCGTGTGCGCCACGAACTAACGACAACCAACAAGTTAAGCCACGTAACTTCGCCTTTGCAAACCCGTTTCTCTGCGTCACCCGTGCAATGCGGTGACCTTTTTACTGGCCGTTTGTTTACATTCGTTTTAGGCACTACCTGTAAAATATTTGTTTTTACGTTAAAATATACGTGATAATACTAATTGTTACTCTTTTTTTTTTTATCTAAAAAGTTACTTTTTTGCTTTTTTGTTTTGTTTGTTTACATGCCCGTTAAATCAACAGTTACAACAGCGACCTCATCGATGATAATTATTGAAATATTTGATTGAATTTTAATAGTATTTAAAAGTATTGTTACAAATGTTTTGTTTTGTTTTTGAAACATACTTTTATTTTACAAATTCAGTGATTGTTACATTTGTATTTTGTTTTATTGCAGATGATGAAGATATAAAAATACCAATAATATTTTTCTTCAGATGGCGCTTCTGCCTCTCAAAAACAGCTGTGTTGTAATGTTTTTTGTATGACCTAGAAATCATTGACAGTAGTAAAACATGAAATTTTCATGTAATTATACAAAATGGAATATTAATAACGTAATAATTAAAATATCTTAATTGTTATCAGTTGAAGAACTTTTGTGAATTATTTTATATTAATTATATATTAATTATAAGAAATTTTTATTAATTTAATATCAGGTATCAAATCAAACATATTATGGACATATTATCCGAAAATAAGTAACAAGTAAACTGAGATATGATTGTCCTGATAATTTACTTTAATTTTATTTTATTTTGTAAATTCAAGACGATTGATTTTACGATACATGTTTCAGAACATTCATATACTCCAACTTCTTTCTTTCAGTGTGTTGCAAAGAGACAGAATGATTTTACCGTCTTAATGACTTTCTCCTTAAAAAGACTTGTCAGTGTCATTGAGAAGACAGAGACGAACAACACGACCTTTCCGTTTGAGTGAGTAACATCAACCGAAAATGACTGACAAAACAACTTGATGGTTAGATTTGTTCAAAATTACCGTGAGTTACAATTTTTATAACATAACCTATTACTGATGATGCAAATTACATAGATTTATTCTTACAGATTTGGAGCAAGGCGTTCTGTACATAGTTTTCAGTATGTTTCAAAGTAAATAAAAACTGGAAGATGTTAAAGTCAACTTATACAGATACATATTTTTAGCAGAAAAAATATAATTGTGATTGTGCCGGAATTGATGTTAATTCAAGGACCACTGAGGGGAGTGCAAAATGCAACACCTGTCAAATAAAATGAAGGCTGCGTGGTAACTAAACAAAGAGGCGTTGTCTGCAATGACTTTGTAAAAAAATACCTTGTTATTGTCATTTTGAGAAGATTAATTAGAGTCTAATACAGAGACAGCCGCAATAAAGGAATAAGTATCATAGAAATCAATAAGATAAATATAAACAACAAAAAAAAGTGAAAATGGCATGTTTGCTTCAAAATCAAGATGACATATCTATTGCAATACCATCAACGATTCAGGAAGATAACGTCACTTATTATCATATACAAGTTATAATAGGGCATGTAGCATGGACTGTAAAACATCGTTATAGTGAATTCGCTGAGCTTCATGAAGTTTTAGTTTTGGAGCATTGTGTGGAAAAGGACATCTTGCCACCAAAAAAATTGATTGGAAATAAAAACGAAGCTTTCATAGAAAAACGACGGTACCAACTGCAAACGTATTTAAATTCAGTTTATGCTTATTTGAAGAAAGCAATGCCCAGAGAGTTTGCTACATTTTTACACCTGCATTTATATGACGTTTATTTTCTGTTGCAAAATATGGCAATGCGGTTTTATAGCGAGACACCGTCTGGATCTACTTATACGTTCAATCCAGTAGAGGTAAATTATATTTTGTATTGAATTATTCTCATATGAAAATATTATTGAACTGTTTATTAGGGTCTAGTATTTATTTCTTTGTTGAAAAGTTTGACATGTTGAAGCCACTTTTTTAATATATTTATAAAAATTGTAAGACATTTTCAAGATTTAAAAAAACAATTCTTAAAGATCGTGAAATAATGAGTTGTACATTCAAATTAATATCATTTTCCCAATTTTCTAAGATACATTTTCATACAAAATTTATTTAAGATTGATTAATGAAATCACTTTTAAATAATCATAAGAATTTATCAAATAAAATAATGTATAAAATGATTCAATAATATTTATAAAACGATTTTTTTTCTTTGATCGTAATTAATATTTAATTCCTTTATTTAACCATTTAATATTGTTAAATTATTTTTCAGCTTTATGCCATAAGTGAAAGATTGAAGCAACCATGTACACCTCTTGAGGTATTAGACAAAAAATATGATTTCAGTCATGTCTTAGATTTTACATCTAGACTTCGTGAACTGGTTATCAAAGGTAGTAACGACGATTACCTTGCAAGCAACATTCAGTCCTCATCTTTGAGCATTCAATTAACGAATTTCAAAAACGTTGAGAAATTAACGATTGACACCTACCCTGTTGACAAAATATATAACATGGGTAATCTTCGAGATACAGTGGAAACGCTCAAAGTTCATAATACCAATATTCAGAGCATTACCGAACTGGCCATGTGCGAGGAAATACACAAAAACATCGCCAACGCCAATGACTCCCACATCTGGATGAAGCTGACTCATTTAGATTTAAGTTCCAATCAAATTGGCGTCATTGATAAGGCCATAAGATTGATGCCTTATATAGAATGTCTTAGTTTAAACAACAATTGCTTGTCCGAAATATCAAATGTAACACTGCTGCCACGACTGTCACAATTATATTTGGCGTCCAACAACTTCACCTCTTTGCCAGACGATTTGCATATGAAGCTAGGCAAAATTGTGCAACTGGATTTGTCGCAAAATCAACTCACATCGCTTGCTTGTTTTTCGAAATTGTACTGCTTAGAAGTGTTGGACATGAGTTGTAATCAAATAACGTGCATAGACGAAATTAAACACATAGGCAATTTGCCATGTTTGGAACATTTGAGATTGACAGGTAATCCTGTATCGACTATTGTCGATTATAGAGTCAAAGCCCTAGAACCTTTTGGCAAACGCGCCGCCGATATCTTTTTGGATAATGAGAAACCAAATCAAAAAGAACTAGACACTGTTTCGGTGTTGCAGGCTTTAAGAATCGCCAAAGAAGGAAAGTCGCCTTCATTCAGTGCAACAGATGCGCCATTATTTTCAGCAGAAGTACCAAATGTATAAATATTTACATTGACGTTATTAAAGTTGTCTTATTCATAATGCCGGCAATAATAATTATAATTCGAAACAGTTTCTAAATCAAAAAATAATAATTTTGAGAATTTCTAATTTTGAACAGTCATTTTATATTTTATTTTTAATAGTTTGATTTTTGTAGTATAAAAATAATTATTGTTCTTTACACGAGCACAAAAAACGTATGTTTTTGTATTTGTGAGTATTTCAAAAATGTCATTCTTTGTGCTCTTGTAACAAAAAATATCAATCGCGCCGACAAAGGTAGGAAATCAAAGGGCACACCTACAACTGTTGTAATCATGTAAAATAAGGGATTTTTGTTATCTCTTTTAATTCGAAATATTTCTCTACGATATTTCTTATATTATATTTATTTCAAACTTTGTGTAATTAAATTTTTCCCACGTAATTCGTGACGTAATATACTGTTTCATGAAATGTAATATATGTATATATATTTAGAAGTGTAGTTATATGTATATAAAATTATTTTTATATTACTTTTTATAAAAATTTTAGTCAAGTGTTTTAAATCGAATGTTTGTCTTTTTATCAAAACTTGAATCGACAACAATAAGAAAACAATCAAATTGTATAACATTGTTAAATAATTTTTATGTGTCAAATGAAATTAAATATATACTTTTTGGAGCAGCTTTTTTTAATTTATTCAAACTTCCAATGCAATTGTTTTTTAATAACAAAATTTATAATGTAAGAAATTTTTTATAAAAATGATCAAAAAAAATTAAAATGTAATATTAATATATGAACTAAGAATATAATGAAAATAATCTTAGCTTTCTCTTTTAACGTATGACAGTAGCATCATTTTAAGATTACGTAGCAGATTGCTTTTTCAATGTTACAATCATGAAATCTTGACCTTCGATGACTATTTACTATTTATAAAATCAAATCTTTTTTTATACAGACAATCATATGGTTGAAACAAAGTCTATTTTTAAAAGCGTGAATATTATAATGTATACATCACACATCTTTGCATTCCGTAATTGTCTCCAATATTAGGAAGACAATTTGTTTTTGAAAGAAAACTCTGCATTCATATCACCTGTTGAAGGTAATGGAACATTTTTGTAATAATAAATATGTATGTAAAAACGATTTCGAAAAGTTTTTATTTTATTTAAATACAATAATTTTTTTACAATGGTTTTTATCTTCATTTTAATTGTTACAATGATGTTTGTTTTCCAATTCATCACATTATATTATATTATTTAACAAAAGAATATATCTTTTAGTTTAATATGAACGAAAT